>JAODUE010012031.1:0-27093 GCA_027564755.1 Amblyopsis hoosieri | reverse complement strand
GGTGACGGACACGTCTCTCTAACAGAGACAACCTATCTAGTAGTAAACCACACGAAGAGCAAGGTGCCATACTCACAGAACTCGTCGTTGATCAGTGTTTATCATTTAGGATAATATTACAGAAAGGCCTTAATACATGTTTAGAGAAATCACTTCTGTTCTATTTTATGCATGCAGAAATGTCTTTTGTAGTAGTGATGTGACTTTCTATGAGCTCATGCTTTTATTAGTTTCACTAATAAATGGAGCTTTCCAGCTTCAAATGTTAAAAACAAAACAACAATATATTCACCTAGTAATGTCTTTCATGATTTTGATATTTCCATTTGTGAAAGTATCACTGACAGCTATTTGAACTTCAATGTGAGAGCAATATTGGTGATTGACTATTTATTACAGATGCCCCAGAAAATGTCAAAAAATCAACTTTAATATCACTTTAATTATGTACATTAGGCCTTTGCTGCAATGGTATTATCTTATATGTATAATAATATGATATTCTCTTCTACAGTAGTATATAAACAAGTTTATTTTCATTTCAAAAGTTCAAATAATGTATATATTGAAGACCTTTACTTAGGATGACACAGTAGCTCTGGTGAACCTTCATATTCAACTCCATCTATCCTAGTTGGAAACTATCCTGCACTGGTGCAGAATAAAGGTCCACCGTCACTTTAAGAAGATATCAAAATGACATCTTGTCATGTTTCCGACTTAATTTAACGTGTGAGAGAACAGCATAGAATAATGCTGAGCTCATTTAGTGAGATAATGCTTGATCAGACATAACTGGCAGAGAGAAAGTAAACAGCATGCATTACCAGAAAAATAATTTCCTCCCGAGACCTAAGCAGCATGTGAAATGTGACAGGTTTCATGCCCGTAAACACGTCAGTTATATCTGACAGCGACACCCTTGGTGTTATGAAGGGGGGTTTTGTGCCAAAATATTTTCATTTCAAATGACAGCATAACAACAAGCCAATAGCATAACAGTAGCCAGCGCTGTGTATTTTAACACAAATCTAATTTGTGTATACAGTATAATTTAAAATAATAAGTAGTATCTCCTCCACGCGCACGCACACACACACACACACACACAACACATTTTGGTTTTAATTAATTAAATGAATTTGTTTTAGAATAGTAATTTTCTTTTATTTTTAAGTTAAATAAAAGCTGGTTCAATAAACCTTGAACCATAAACCTTTTCAAAATGGAATTGAATTAGATAAGGAGCCTTTCACCCACCAATAAGCTACTACACATGGCACCTCTTAATAAACACTCAGCCTTTAATATTTCATGACCTTATAGGGAGGTAAATGAGCAGACCCCAGCCAGCCAGTCACTTGGTTGTCTTGTCTGCTTCACAATGTCATGAATCACTAACTAAGCCTTGAGAGGAAGATGTTGGGGCAGCGCAATAACCCCATTACTGAAAATAAGGCCCACGGCCTCTTTATCTGATAGACCTGACTGAGCTAAATTGTCTATAAATTTGGGATGTAGAGTCATAAATGTCAGGAAAAAGGGAGAAAAACAGACAGACAAATTCCTCTAGCGTGATGGCAGCGCTAATGATCACTTAGACTGTGTGCAAAATGGAGAGAAGAAGATTGGAGAAAAAAAAAATATATATATGTATATATATATATATATGTATATACAGTATGTATATATTTTTATGAAAGAGCTGAAGATTTTATGGGGGGAAGAAGTTGGTGGGGGGGAGTGGGCTGAAAGAGAGACAAGTCTGTTAAAGAGGAAGTGGCTGAAATGAAACCTGTACATGTAAATTGTATTTGTGCATGTGTCTGTGTGCACACATTATTCAGAGAGAGAAAGGCATTTAAAATGGCAGTGAACTAGACAAGGGATGTCAAGGCATTGTAGACAGCTATTGATCTTACTGGCTAATGGTCATTGTGAGACACACCCTTTGCTGAAGCTTCACATAAAACAGCTCTGCAGACACGCTGTTCCATGATGTGCAGGAAGCTAGCTCACAACCCATCCGTGAGCCAGGAAATAAATAAAACTTCTCCAAAGTGGGGAAAAAAGTAAAATGCTGAAAATAAAACAAACAACACTGTGTTCTAGTAGGATCTCAGAATTCCCAACCCATATTCAAGAGGGTATTGCTATTTGGGTTTGTCATGGATGGAACCCATGAACTCGAGTGTCATGGTGAAATTGGAGGTGTACTGTAAGCGCAATTGCAGTCAAGCACGACTATAACTCCAAAGTTATTGACTAGATAATACTAGACTGAGGCGATAAGGCTTCTGATAGAGCATAAAAGGGAGGGCGTTTTTGTTTTGATCAAGTTCAAATATCATCAATCTATCAAGACTACATTTAATTAGCATGCTTTTCAACAGACTTGTCATTCTTTAAGGTGAGCACCCTGTTTCAGTCAGTGAGGCACTTTTTACATCCTAACTTGATTGGCTATCTGACATCTGACTGAGAGTAGGAGGATAGGATCAGACGATTAATTACACGCCAGGAATTATGTCACTTCTGTGGCCAGAACTGTGTTGGTTTCCACGTTAATTTATATATAATGTTGGACAGATTTTATAATTAGCGTTAAGGGCCTTTTCAGACAACATATCTGGCAACTCATTTGGAAAAACATGTACCTTTAAACTATGATTTAATAGGACTAATAGGGAGGAGGCCAAGAAGAGAAATGAGAAAACTTTGAGGGGAGAAAATAAAAGATATGCGATTGATGAAACAGCCAATACAAGAGTGGTAGTAGTAACAAATACTGAACAAAAAAGCACAAAGGAAAAACGCCCAGAGAGAAAGACTGTTGTGTCAATCAGGATCACTGAACACTGTAATAGGTTTGAGTTTCATCAGGTCTCAGCTCAGATCTGCTTGGCTGCAAATTGCTGTCTTCCTGCCAACAATAGCACATGGGAACAAGAATCTCTCTGTCAGTCTGTACAATGTGAGATGGTCTCAATCATGCTTTCGGGGATACAAATAATAATAGACCCACGTTTCCCCAAGGGCTCAATACTATCGTAATCTTCGTCGATCGTTTTTCTAATAGAACTGAGATGACCCTATATCGTAATGCTTATGGCAAACCTAGAATCATTTTCACTCTCATTTGACGCAGTGATGCTTTTCATGCCAAAGACCCATTCAAAAAGATTATGATGGTATAATAATTATGGTAATTATAATGCAATGGTTTCAAAAAACATGGGTCTTAAGTTAACTCAAGAGCCAACAGACACATTACTGTACTTTCTACCAACGTTGAGAGAGTATATATTCAGATCATTTGTATCAGTCGTTGAGACAATATCCATCCATTCATGAAAGCAGTTCTGTTGTTTATTAGATGACACGATTATATACCCATAACATCATAATATGCAGGTTCATGGGAGGTTCCGGTGTCCTTCACATTCAAATGTGGCTTGCACAACTGATTTAGGCCAAGGTATGTATCGGTAGTATGACATACATATAAGCATACTGTGCTGTGTGTACTAAGATAAAGGATTGATGGCTGACTGAGTATAGAGGTGTCAAGAAAGTATGCATTGGAATGCCTCAATGTACAGTATGTGCTGCTACTGTGCAGTCCGCTACAGCAGCGGTTCTCAAACTTTTCAGCTCGCGACCCCCCAAAATAACAGTGCCAGAGACTCGCGACCCCTGCTATCCCCCGAGGTGATAGTATTTTACAGTAATACTGTACATGCAGTCTAGTAGCAGAATACCTCAAAGTAATGTATAAGCTGTACTACTACTAACAATTATGTCTAAACTATGCCATTTAAGTCATTTCTCTTCACATAACTGGTCTCTTTTGAAAATTACAGTCTAAATGTAGAACTGCATATTCAGGCACAAATGTCTACTTTGTAAGGATAGTTCATTATAATAGACCAGAATTGTTTGTATTCAAATACCACATCAAACCACCTCCTTAGTCACTATCGGTGCACCCCACAAGGAATAAATAAATGGCATTACGGTAATAGGTGTTCAGCTCCTACCAAGGTATTGTGAAAGTTTAATTAACTCCGAAAGATTCATTTAGCTGTGTCTGCCATGCGATGCTCCCTATTCCTCCCAAAGGCCCTGCCTTTTCTACTTCTCCTCTTCTACTTAATCAACTCTCTCTCTCTCTCTCTCTCTCTCTCTCTCTCTCTCTCTCTCTCTCTATCTCTCTCTCTCTCTCTCACTGTGTTCAGATGAGTTCAAAGCCTTCCTGAAGCGTTTGCCTGCGGACCGGTTCATGAATGTGTCCATGATCTCGAAGTTCTGGTCTGCCGATATGTCCCTCCAGAAGCGATACACCCAGCTGGAATCTACCACAGCCCTAGTCCTGGGAAAAGCCCAGAAGATCGTCAGGAAGCTTTTCACCCTGAGCAAGCGCTGTCCCAAACTGCCCCGCATAAGTCTGACCCACGAAAGGTGAGCTAACTAATGTGTATCTTTCCCAGGAAAAACAGAGTGTACAAACGGCACCGCTTTTGCTATGGAAGTATTTGCAGCAGACATTTTGCTGATTCATCATGGCCACTGATTCTCAAACAGCCTCTCCAGAGATGTTATTAGCAATGCTCCCAAAGCTACTGTACACAGGAGCAGAGCACAAACAGCAGTGTGGAACACATTAAACCTCCTATTAGATTGATCAAAAACATTGTAGTTTTGGATTTTTGTCCAAAAATAATTAATGTGGGCTCTGGTGCCTTTTTGTTGATATTGCTGACCTCCATTTGTAGCACCAGGGACCACAAAAAGGCCCATAGCACTAACCAGTTAGATGTATGCTATCAGCCTAGTGATTTAGACATTTAGTAAAGCATCTGAAGCTATAAAGGGGTTTGTTTCAATGTTCTCCTACGCAGTTCTTGAAACCATCAATAATCCAACAATATGCCCACAATGTCAAGTCTACCAAAGAAGTTAGAACAGTAAAAATACACAATTTAGCGCCATCCAACACTATAATAACGCTCATTGTTCAAAACCACTATTTAACACTGCAACAGCCTGTTGGCTTTGTTTAGCTGTTGTCTAGGGACTGCCTCTAATCTACACCTGATTTCTACACCTGCCATTGTTTACCAAGCAAAAAATACCTTCGCAGCCTTCACTCAGACGTCATTACTGTACATGGCAATTTGGGTGCTATGCCTCAGGGAGCCACCTTAAGACAGATGTTGAGACGAGATGGGGTGGGGGGGTGGGGGGTGGGGGGTTGTTAGGAGATAGATGGCAACGAGAAACAAAGTTAAAGATACCTTAACAGGGGGAGGTGTTGTTGCTGCGTGTTGAGGGAGAGAGAGAGAGAGAGAGAGAGAGAGAGAGAGATGTCACAAAGCCGATTGCGAAAGCGAACTAGAGGGAAATAGAGTGTCTAGTTACAGGTTGAAAGGGCTTTTGTTCTGCGGGGTATGTCGGTCTCTGGCACATGGTAATCAAGTGTTCTCACAGACCGACAGCTAGGAACTTGTTTACCAGTGCAGGACTTTAATTTCCCTGCCACTCCTTTCAATCCAGCCATCAGTCTATCACTATAGCATCTCTCTCTCTCTCTCTCTCTCTCTCTCTCTCTCTTCTCTCTCTCTTCTCTCTCTCTCTCTCTCTCTCTCTCTCTCACGAGTTGTCACTCTCTCCATTCCCACTGCCTCGTTCGTGCTCTCTCGTTCTCTGTTACCCCCCGATGTGTCACTCGGATTATCAAAGCAGTTCACTTGCTCTGGTGCCATAGCGAGCTACCGCGGCCCGCTCAGACGCTTTGTCTTTTCCCCCTTCCCAGCGCAAATCCATTTGCTTTATTGTCTTTTTTTCTTCTTCATCTATTTACACAGGCCTGGGGGGGTACGGAAACGTTGGCGTGTTTGGGCAATGTTGTGTGTGATTTCCAGAGGTTAGCCCGCGGAAAGAATCTCTGCATAGCCAATTTCGGTGTGAAGTTGTGCTGACGTTACCACAGGAAAGTGGATGGTAATTTATGCATGTCTCTACCTTCGCGTCGAGACTAGGGCCGTGTCCTGACCACCCATCCACCCTCTCAGCCCCCAGCTCATTTCCCTCATTTAAAAAAAAACGAGAAAAAAAAACACTGTCACCTTGACATTGATATATTATCTAATTTGTTAGCATGGTAAATTGCATACATAATATAGATAATACCAAGAATTGGAGTAATCTAGGGAATGCTATAATTTGGTTTCAATCTGATGTTGCATTTAAATGGATTTTGAGAATTTCCTTTTAACGTCAGTTTATATTTGTATGAATGCATGATGACTACAACATATCAACACAAGCAATTCTCTTAAATCTCAGCTAGGAGGAGAAGCTCTGGCCTAGGAATAGCCAGGGGGAGCTTCAGCTTCTTAAGCTGTTGGGCTTCTCTGGGTGGGGAACTCCCCCCTCAACAACAGAGATCTAAATTGGACTTTATGCTGTATTCTGCAGAAATCAATACTTATTTACGGCTTTGTGTGTCTAGCACAAAGCACATTTAAGTCGGCTAGCATGCCTAGGCTACGAGAGGTTATTTGCAAAGGTGTCAAGGTCTTTGAGACGCCCAGACATCTCCAGTGGAGCTCTAAATGGCATTTGAAGCCAGTAGTAGTGTGAAGACCTAACCTACATATATAACTACCATTAAATCTTTCATGGACCTTAAAGCTGAAAACCATCCAATATCTATTTTCCATTATTTTGTTAAAAATGGTTACAAATCATTTTGTGTAGCAGGATTGACGCTATTACTTTAACAGTGATCATCGCCTAACATGATTCTGAAACATGATGCTAGATGTATGTAAAGCTTAATGCTTGCCACTGGTGTATTAGACCCATTATAAAAAACCTGGTGGCAAGCAGCATGCTCAATACAGTATGGTCGATGACTTAACACAAAATAGCCATATCTTATAAAAAGCAATTAATAAAAAAAAAAGAAAAACATCCAGAAATATGTACTGTACTTGAGGGAACAGTGGTCAGCGAAAATGTCAAGTCTATCACATATATTCTGGATGAGCCAAGAAGAAAATTACATCCACTTGCATGGAGGGTAATGAATATATGTTAATACCATTACAGCTTAATTATTTTACACTGGTCACGGACTGCTGCATGGATTTAACTTTCACTTTTTTGTGCTGCAAATAGTACATGAAAAAATGTAAAAGGTAAGGATCTTCTGTTGCTCTGTCGAGTTACAAAATATATCTTTTAAAGCACAAGCATCAAATCTTACAGCCTGAATCCTCTACAACCATCAACCTTCGGCCATCAGAGGAATGCTTCCTTTAAAATTTAAAAGCAGTAAGGTGCTCATCTGAAAAGTGTCTATGTTGCATTTTGTCCGAACTCCACATGGTTGTTCTATTCTAGATGGTTGATGTGTGGATATCTCTATGCATATTCGTCTGGTCGGTGTGACGTCATATATCCAACAGTAGCTTGAGAACTCGGTAACAACAAACAGCTGCGGCCTAGCAACCAAATGTTAAAACAGTGGTGAAACTGTTTCACATGTACTGTAGGCTATTCATATGGGTTTTGCAAAGTCTCTGTTTATTTTTTTTTATGTATTATGCTGACTTAGGCTATTTAGTATATATTTATATTATTATGAGCTCCCAGGCATTGCCAAGAAGCATTAATTGACACTGATTTGACCATATAGAAAAAATCAAAACCTTTGTTTTCAGCATTGTCTTACTAAGCAATCGCGTTACTTCTGGGCGTTTGCCGACCAGACTAATTAGTTGTTTCCTTTTAGACCCATGCGAATAATATACTGTATATATACTGTATATATATATATATATCCACATACTGTACAATAGGCTATGAGCAGCTGCAAAAAAATGTTTATAAAACAAGATGTGACCACAATTTTGGCTTCTGTAGACTCGTCGAAGAGCTAAATGTCGGTGAAATAAGATATTTAAAGGTTATCTAGGCAATGTTTTATAAGTAACTTGGGACACATATACTGTACTGTGTATAATCTTACATAATTGTTAACTTTGTAAATGTGAGGTGGAGATTAAAATGTATTTGTAAGTAGAGTATACAATATTTCTAGCGGCATAGTGGGACTCATAGTCCTACTAACGGAGGTTCTCATGTACAAATAAGGTTAGTATTGGCACAGCGTCATCTACATAGGTGGCTGTATAACCTAATCTAACATGAACCCTCGCTGTGGAGCTGGTACAGTGATGTCAGATTGGCAGTGGAGCCCGGTGTTTATTGTACACGCGGGTTAGGAATGGTTGTCAGTAACTGTCAGCGCAGACGCATGTTCTAGGATTAAGGAAGCAGTGATCTTATGAAGGGCTTTGCTCCTGCCCTCTGTTAAGTCTTCTGTTAGCAGGACGATAAGATGCTGCATTGCATCAATAATCGGGACCAGCCACTCACTATAAATGGGATTATGTTAAATTAAAAGATAAAATATTGTCATCCCTGCATTCCCTCATGAATACGAAATGGAACTGGAGTCAGAGAGAAAGCAGTCACGAATATTGAGGTATTGATTGGTGCTAAATGAAGGACATTTGGAGCATCACCCCTATTGTGGAGAAGATGAGATTATATTCAGATGGTGGATTCAGGATGTAATTGCCTTGCCTGCTACTCTATTTCCCTGTTGATTGAGTGGATGCACCTAAGTATTGTCACAGCAAGGGTTGTAATCCACACTCCACAGTAATCCACAGTCATTTCACAATAACATTCAGTAACATTCAGCATGATGACAAATGTATTGACCACGGCTCACGGTGCATTCACACACAATTCCATCGCGGGATAGGGCCCATAGCAAGACATTTAAAAAAAAAGGCCTCTGCTTCTAGAAGCGGGACGGCAGCGCTTGTCAAATAGGAACGGCAGATGGCAAGAAATAGAACACGTCCTATTTGTTTTCTTTTGCCATCGCGGGAAGCCACACAGAGCATAGCGCCGATTTTAAATCTCTGCCGTTGGCAATAGCGGAACGGCAAGCGGTATCACCGGTGTGAATGCAGCCTCAGGCCCCGATCACACCGAGACACGGCACTAAAGGCGTGTCTCGGTGTGTCCAGCATCTCAAGCCTGACATGGTAGCTGTTTTGTAAAGGTGGTTGTGCTCCTAAGGTCATATGGGTCCAAACAACAAAAAAAATTTCCTCCATTGCATTTGACTTTTAGGGAAAGGTTTAGGAAACATAAGGAATCAATCAATCCACCCCACTGTTCCAGAGTAGGGCCCTGAATTAATTACATTTAACTTCTAATTGGATTTCATAATGGTATTCCTGTTGTTTTGAGCAAAGTCTCTGTTCTGAATTGCAGCCGTAGGGGTTTTCAATATGCCCCAAAGCACTGCACGATTACATTTTCTGCCACACGGTCCAGGTAAAATAAAGATCTCGCTCGTGTACATTTTGTGACAGGCAAGAACCGTTTTTTAATTACCTTACGCCTTCTCAATTCATTAAAAACCCTAATACTGTATGTATCTAATTTGATCAAGATACTTTCAGCATGCATTTCAGCATGAAATGAAAATTTAAACGACATTGGATGAAACAGATTTTCCTTTAATCCTTTATTTAATATTTGTTTTCAAACAATGCTAATATCCTAGAGGGTATTTTGATGAGTTCAAGAATGATGTGGTCGACAGAAAATACATAAACAATGAGGAAGACTGTGACACTACAATGGTTATGTCTAAAAGTTATTAAAAGTAGAGCAAGTACCTATGAATATCTTGACAGCAGCAAGCAAGAATGGTTCAGCAGTTTCACCTTTGACATAGTTTGCTCTCCCAAACTACTTGCTGTATAATAGTACTGTTTGATATAATTACAGTTACAAAACGTACAATACAATCTCCAACCAAGTGCAGTTTAAATCAAGGCAAATCTTTTTTTAAACAATACATTTTAAACTTTTTTTATATCAAGCAGGATCGTTTTTTAATTGCTCATCTGAGTGACATGTAATGCCAAAAAACAATACTAGGCAAAAGTGTTTTAGTGCGCTATGATACATGATTTTTTTTTTCTTCTCATAATTGAATGAAACATGCAAGATTTGAGCAGAACCAAAATCTCTGGCATACATCATGCCATTATACAAACAAACAATGCTGGAGTGTTGGGAAGGAAGGAAGGGTTGATTGATTGATTGATTGATTAATTGATTGATTGATTGATTGATTGATTGATTGATTTTAACACATGTAATCTCTTCTAATCCTTTCAGGCCTGTTCGGTTTTGGTTGGAAACGGCCCAGTCCCTGCTGTACTGCAATGAGCATGGCGTCCTGGGCCTCTTCTCTGAGGAGGTCCAGAGCTGCAGCTGTCCCGTGGACCAGCCGTCCTGTCAGGGAGTCGTTCCCTGTGTGGTGGGCACTTCCCCAGCCTCCTGCTCCGCCTGCGCCATTGACAACGTGACCCGGTGCGGCACTTGTCACCACGGCAACCTCCTCCACCTGGGCTTGTGTCGGCCAAGCATTGCCGCATCATTGGACCACTACTTGAACTTTGACCTGGACATGCCTGATGCTGAGGCTAGTAAACTTTCTACACATCTAGTTTCTGATCTAAATAGCTATCTAATTATAGTATCCTAGCTATCAGCCTGGTTTAATGGCTATCTGTCTTTAATAATGCCTTTGTGAATCTGATCTCAGAGAACAAAACATCCACCGACAAAATAACTTATAGCTGTTTAAAACCAACATGTTTGGGCTGGACAGTCCCTCAGCCGAGATGTGTTGATAGAACCCTTAAACAAGGCCTGCCCAGCTGAAACACGCTGGTTTTAAGAGTGTTACTAATGCTATGTTCTGTTTTATTTACGTTAAATCTATTCATGCACCTTGTTGTGGCTCTGGCCTGTTGTCATACATACACTATCACGACACGTCATTCTATCTGCAGGTGAAGTATCTGTTACAGCGTCTGGACAGCAGAATCGAAGTCCACGCCATCTACATCAGCAACGACGTCCGCCTGGGCAGCTGGTTCAACCCTGCCTGGAGAAAACGAATGCTGTTGACGCTGAAGAGCAACAAGAACAAGTCCAACCTCATCCACATGCTTATGGGCATATCCTTCCAGATTTGCTCCACCAAGAATTCCACGTTGGAGCCCGTTCCGGCCATTTACGTGAATCCTTTCGGGGGAAGTCACTCTGAGAGCTGGTTCATGCCTGTAAATCAGCCGGACTTTCCTGACTGGGAGAGAACTAAATTGGACGCCGTGGTCACTTCCCAGTGTTACAACTGGACGTTGTCACTGGGCAACAAATGGAAGTCCTTTTTCGAAACGGTGCACATTTACCTGAGAAGCCGCATCGTCACCGATGACCCAGCGGCCAACGAAACGCTCTTCTACGAACCCCTGGACATGGAGGACCAGACGTCGAACCTGGGCTACATGAAGATTAACACACTGAAGGTTTTTGGATACAGTATGCACTTTGACCCCGAGGGAATCAAGGACCTGATTCTCCAGCTGGACTATCCGTACACACAGGGCACACAGGACGCAGCCTTCCTCATGTTGCTGGAGATGAGAGACCGTATTAACCGACTTTCACCTCCCGCGCCACAGCCGTTCGACCTGTTCTCTTGCCTGCTACGCCACCGGCTCAAGCTGTCGGCTAGCGAGGTGGCGCGCATAAAGGATTCCTTGCAGATGTTCAATGCCAAACTCCCCAATGCTTCTCCTGAGCCTGAACTGGCCCAGTTGTGCAGCTAGCTTAACATATAAGCAAAATCAGTAGGGAACATCAAAGCAGAAGAGTGAGTTTGTGTTGCTGATATATTGCGACCTCAAACCTCCCATAAAGGTTGGAAAGGTTTTGTTGAACTCACGTCGTCAAGCTATTAATGGTATGATTATTTTCTCATTATTCTTTGGGCTGGTTTTGCAGTATGTGCCCAAAATCATTTTTTTATCAACATGCCTAAACTAGACATGCTACAATTTCTAACAGTCATATGATGGATAATTTGGAGTACAGTTAAAGGGAATTTCTTTTAAAAACTCTACTCGGTATACATTGCCGTTACTTCTGACAGACACACTTCTGAGAACAGGTTTGTACAGTGCAAACTGTACCACTGGATGAAGCTACTACTGTGCATTGGAACATAGTGATGAAGAAGCCGATGTCATTACACATACCTAAGACTTTTGCCTTGCAAAGATTCATGTGGTTTTAATATGTAAAGAGGAACTCTAGTGGTCTTCAAAAATTATTTCCAGGGTGAGGATTTCTCATTTTTCTAATCTTATTTTCTTTGGTCACATAAAGATATCTGGGTAGGGGAAAATTATAAAATATATGAAAAATAAATTGGTATGCTTGACGGTTTAAAACTTTGATAACACTGGACCCTGTTACTGTATTTGGATATTTCTTTTTAAATATCTGCCTTCAATTTTATCTGGCATTTGAAATCTTGTACGCTAAGTATCTGTGCTAAACATTTGAGTATGAAGCCAGTAAAGTGATGTTCTGTATTTGGCAGTGTAACTATACCAAACAAAGGTAGCAAAGACACACACCACAGCAGCAAAGAAAAGTAGTGTTTGATCGGACATCATAAAGAAATCTTGTGAAGTGGCGCTGTAAATATTGCTCCATCTAACCCAAGGTGTGAAAAAGTGCACATTGCTTTTTAGATAATAAAGTGCAAAGACCAAAAAAATGTTTATAACAAAACAAACTCATGCCTTATATGGAGAGTCAATGTTAAGGTAAGAAGCACATTTAAGTTTCTGTGTTTGATTTAGCAGCAAAGGCTGTGTTGCTTTTTAAATTTGTTTTATTCAATATATTTCAATATTTCTACCCAGAAATAACCAACACATTCTGAAGAATATGTGCTGATGTAGCTTTTACATGTAAATGCCAATCACACTTTCTGCCAAGTTCATTGTTTTGGTTTGTTGTTATGAAGCTTTTAGCCAGTGTTTTACCTACCGGCTCTTTCATACTCTCATTATTACAAATTTGCCGAAGTTCTGAGAACATTTTATAAGCTATAGTTAATTTGTCATAACTGTATTTCTGTTTGTGTTCCTGTGTGTTGTCTATGGTTTTAGTTTAATCTCCCTGCGACATTTCATTGCATGTAGTGCTGAAGTCAGCTACAATTTAACACCGCATAAAACTTGCTTAGTGCAGGGAAGTCAGAGTATTCATATTGAGGACAAGATTACATGGATGAATCTTGGCATAACATACACTTACTGCACAAAGTCCAAATTGAATGTCAGTTAGAGGCATTTCATTTTCTGCATTTCTATACAAGGAATTCCTTTAATTCATTCATTCTTCAAAAATTGCTTCTGGGCCATGTTTCATTACAACCAAATGTGAAATTTCACATTTCATCGTACGTGCATTTATGATTCTGACAGTTTAACTTCATTTATTTTTACCATTGTCATCAAGATATGAAAACGTAGTACGAACACATGTGCAGTATTTTACCATAGAATGGATGCATAAACTTCCAATTAGGTTTAGGCCCTCATCACAAAACGAATGTTACCTAATAGGGAGGGCAGCATCTTTCACTTTTTGTTTTTTGTTTTTGCAAGATGAAAAGCCAATTTCCTGAGTTGTCAAGGAGCGAACAAGAACCAAACGCACACTGTCACATCACATCAGGCAGCCGGTTCATCTGCGAGAGAGAGAGAGAGAGAGAGTGAGAGAGAGAGAGAGAGAGAGAGAGCGAGAGCAAGAAGGGGGCGATACGTTAGGTGATAGAGGGAAGGAAGGAGAGAGAGATGGTGGGCACATAGACAAACCTGAACAGCCTGAATTTTCCACCTCATAATGAGGCAGGGAGTCTCTCTGCATTGGGTTAATAAACAGTTATTCATCTTCGGCCTGGCACACAGAAAACCAGAGTGGGTTTACCCTTGGGCTAATCTTCAGGCTTGCGGAAGACAGCCAATCCATCAGACCACTACTTAGACTGTATGGTGGGAACTTTGCAGACCACCCAAAGAAGAAAGAGGAGAGAGAGAAAGATGGAAGAGCGAGCTTGACTTAGACACAAAGTGAGAGAGCGGAGGGAACAATTGAAGCAGCGATAGGCAGTAGATAAGCGAAGGGAAGAAGCGAGACAAGGTGAAATGGGCCGGCCTGTTGGTTTGCCCGTGATTTATGATATTTTAGAAATTCGGACGGACTGAATTAATGAGGGAGAATTGGTCAAATAGAGTGGCGTGCGTGTGCACATTTTACGCCTGCGAACCTGTAGGTCATTTTACAGAGTCATCCATTACCGTGTAGATTTGGGAGGGGGGCTTTAAACATTATAAATGTAGCCAGAGAGATGTTTGCGTTTCATGTGGGACTCAGTCAGCGCTCGTGTGACCTTAGCAACGGAAGATGGAGGCAAAGTGACTAGTTTCTAAATTATTTGTTGATTGATTATTCATTTTAGCTGTGGACCATCGCTGGCAAATGGAAAATTCACCACCTAAGTTGTTCATAACTTTCAGATGGCCTCTTAAATGCAAGCATTAATCATCCCCTCACTCCTCAAGTAGGCTTATTGGTCCGTTACCAAGCGAGGAAATGTCAAACACCAAATTTAGCTCATGTGTAGACCGACAAACCTTTTTTTCTCTTTGGCAAACTGCATGAACAGCTGGAAAAAGTCGGACAGCTAGTCGGAAGAGAGAAACTGCCCTTTTCAGACCTAGCCTCGCTCTTCTTCATTCCCCCCTCCCTTATCCATGCACCTTGTCTTGTATTGTCTCATGTGGCCTGGTCCCCCACCCCGCACTCTGGGAGCTTGACAACTCCTTTTCCCCCGTTTTCCTCATGGATGGATCCATTAATTTGTCCCACTGGAGCACGAAGATCTGAAAAAGAAAAATGGCTATATGAGAATAGAAATAATGAATCAGATGTAGTAAGCGAATGGGAGATCCAGAAACCAAAAAGAGTGACAAATTGAGACATGAACTGGACAGACAGGTGACAGGCAAGGAGGATTCCTAGGCAGAAATGGCTGTCCCTTGCGATAGCACTTGTGTCACTTGAGCACTGGCCTGAACACGGCGGGACGGTGTGTAAACAGGACGAGGTGTCCTGTGGGCAAAGCCTTGGGACAGCTGCCAGGAGCTCCGAGGCAAACGGAGCGAGAAGCAGAGATGGAAATTAGACACCATCATCCGTTAGCCCAGCATCTGGTAGTAAGTAGTTTCATTTTGGTCTACTACACACTTGCCAGAGGGTAGCATGGTGCGTTCGCTCTTACCCCTGCTGCCTGGTTTCCATGGTTTCCTAGCGGACACGCCACACCTGTGATTGCGCGGGAGGCCTTGCACAGACACACAAGTGATGCTAAATGGTGTTTTTCAACTGCCCATTGGTCTGAATGCTGGTGTGAGTGCGTATAGTATCTGGGGAGGGGTGGGGGCTCTTCCTGCCTCATGCCCAAAGCCCTCTGAGATAGATTCTGGCCCATTATTCCCATTGGCTTTAGGCTGGGAGATAAAATGCCACACGCTGGACAGATGCATGGACAGACAGACGGATGGGCAGACAAACAAGCTACAGTTGCAACAAGGACAAAATATATTGTTATGGAGTTGATAGGCTGACATTTACGTTGATTTATTGCTGAAAACCCGTGAAATGACAAGCCAGTAATACATAAAGACTAATATGGTGTGCTCAAGCAGGAAATGCCACAGGGTGGGAGATAGGAGAAAAGAAGGCTAATAAAGAGGGGGACATGACCTCTAGCATGAAGTTTATTACTGAGATTGTGCTAATTAATCTCCCACATCGTTTCGGTCCATTAGTCTGTGGAGACCAATGCCCTCATGCAGGTCTAGGTTCAAGTAGCACTTTCAGCCAGCCAGAGCACTCCTGCGCTGTGGGGCTTTCTGCCTCCCAGTTCCTGGTGACACTTAGATATTTGTCTCACTTTGTGTATAAGACTTACAGTTGTCCTGTTCAGCGCGTCACAGCGGCTTTAGGTCAAGCGTGTGGGTGTGTGTGTATGTATGTGTGGGTGTGTGCGTGTGTGTGTTTGTGCGTGCTAAAGTCTACTTGTGATGTATGGCAAAGCTTACAGCAAGGCTAAGAGAACATTTAAAGGAGGATGTGAGAGGATTTTCTCCATTTCATCCGAAATCCATCATGGTTGAATGAGAGCCCATACTTGGAATCTCATGGCTAACTTCACCGTTGATTAAACATGACCTCCACATACAAATAACCACAAACGTGAATGAAACATAAATAAAAATGTGACCTTATATATTTTAATTACAGGCAAATGTGTTTTACATTTAGCTAGATACTGTATGATTTTAACATTAGTGTAACAGACAATTCAACATACAATTAAATCAGAAATGATTAACTAAATGGTTTAGTTTCCTGTCAAATTCAAGCTTTGTTTATATTCTTTATCTGAATTTAGAAAAGAACTCTGAGGAGACAGAGGGCACATGCATATTTTGACAAGGCATGGATGATAACTGGGATTATAGTGAAAGAAAATATGAATGTAAAAGTGTTATGTATTAAACATGCATTCCCACTGTTTGTTTGGTTAGATCCAAGTGATGAAATCTTACATGAAAGTATAAGAGGATGTGGTATAAATTGATATTGGTCAAATGTCGCTTAACGTTTATAGGAAAGTAAATATTTATATGCTGTGTTCTCATTTCTGTTCATTACCAAAACCTAGGGATGCTTATGGTGGTGAACATTTTTAAAGGTCCACAATGTTTGCATTTCTAACAACCTTAAAACATTTTTTTACATGTCTCATTTGGGGCACAATGTTAATCGAAAAATAATTTAATATATGTTGGCTATTGTCAAGGTTCTTGCAAATTTGGTGCACATAATCGAATAAAAAATAAACATCTGCACGTCATTGAGCTTGGTATAGGCTTTAAGAGCTTGTTCAGAATGTTACACATTTCATGTAAAGCTAGCAACCAATTGGGTTGCACTTCTGTAGGGGACCCCATCTGAATAGTAATATGACTGAAGACATTTTTAAAGAGGTACATTGAATAGGCTGTATATGGTAGCAAATATAATTATACATTTTTAATTAAACCTATATTTTACCAGGGAAGGCTCCTGAGATTCAAAGCCTCCTTTTCAAGGGCGTCCTGGGAAACAGGACGTGTGCCACATGTGATAATTACATTTTCAGTGTAATACCTGCTGAGCTGATGCCGTTTCTTGTATTTTTAACCTGTATATAAAGACGCTGCCTAACAACCCACCAAAAGCCGTTTTTGCCATGCCTACCAGTCAACCCTATATTCACATGCTTTTTATTCTCCTGGGTTTGAAGATCAGAAATATTTCTCTCGATGTTTTAAAGAGGATGTAAATGTTCTTATATTAAATGATTATACGTTAATATCAATGGACTGGGCGTTTTTCTTCTACAGTATTATGTAACAACAAAACAAACTAATGCTGCATGTGTGGAAAATGAAAAAAGGTCACTTCCAAAATACAGAAACATGTATCATCTAGATGTCAGAGACAAACTTTGATACAGTTAACAAACCATAAAAATACAAACAAATCAACTTCTGCATTCATCAGTATTTCAGCTTGCAAATCACACATCCTGCCTTATCTTAAACGCAGTGGAATAAAGTTCAGGATTATTTACAACCCCTGCCAAAACTGCTTAGAGCTAAGAAAAGAGAGAAGGAAAAATGGCAAAGACGAGCAAGAGAGAGACGAATTGGCATGCATGGATTTGTCCACGGTTGGTCAAAGATCTGTGAATCGATAGGCTGACGCTGGGCTGACAGGATGACAGCTCCATGCCAATTTCTGAAGGACATCCAGGAAAACAAGGAGCCTTAGTGTAGGCGAGAGGCAGGGAGAAAGACTTTGCAAGACGCAGAGCGGAAGGTGCGAAGGATACAGGGGGATAAAAGAGAGGATAGGTAGGAGGAGAGTGGGGGGGGTGAAGGACAGACAGAGAGCCAGACAGTTAGCAGTAATGAGCGATAATAGTTTATCAGGCCGAGCTTCTCAGTATTGAGTGGGCGCTTGACTTCATCACATGGTAAAACCTCTATGGATCGGTGTCATGGTCATCAGCACATGTGCATGAACGCACACCCAAGATACACACGAACAAACAGTCGACCGGTGTCCAAATCCACAAAGGCAGACAGATACACACAGGCACAGACACAATGACCTGAGGTACACTCTCGATATTTTATCATATTAACATCCTAATATCACTAAATACTTTAGTGTTTTCTTTAACGTTGCTCTGCTTGGTGGAGTGATGGGAAGACAACAAATAAATAAGGCCCAACTAGATGCAAATTGTTTAGCAGTGGT
The DNA here is from genome assembly GCA_027564755.1 of Amblyopsis hoosieri. Classification (NCBI taxonomy): domain Eukaryota; kingdom Metazoa; phylum Chordata; class Actinopteri; order Percopsiformes; family Amblyopsidae; genus Amblyopsis; species Amblyopsis hoosieri. The sequence goes on along the minus strand of JAODUE010012031.1, from coordinate 8,685 downwards.
TTCAATTTTAAATTATACAATTATGGCTCTGATTTGTTGGCAAATATAACCATATTGTAGTATTTTGCAATGTAACATAATCAACCACACATACACACACACGCACGCACACACACACACACGCGCACACACACATACAGTACATTATGGCTGCTTCCTGTAGCCGCAGGCAAATGTATTGTGAAATCACATTAAGTTATGTAAGTGTACCTTCAAAGACAGTGAAATGTCTTCTGCACATCCTAATGCAGCTCAAAGGGTATTGAAGGCATGGAACTCATTTCCAAGGTGAGAGGACTCCTGGGGCCCTCCACCCTACACAGTTATGCACTCATAATGTAATGTAACAAATGACAGAATGCCTTAGCAATTGTTTTCCCAAATGACTATTTTGCAAGGCACATATCCATCTTTGAGCCTACAGACATATAATTGGCCAGATGAGGATGAGTTCAGATAGCTGGAGACTCGAAAGAAGGCTATTACTGTAAGAAACTTTAACTCTTAACTCATACATTAATAATGTCGTTTTTATTTTTGTTATTTTTATGTTGGCCAGCTACCGAGCTATCGCTAAACGTCATCAACACATTGCAGATAATGCATTGATAGAACTGCAAGGGCATAACTTTTTTTTAAATGTATTTATGTACTGTGGCCACAAAATAATTCCAAAAACTGTATTATAAAAAACAAATATGATCAAAATACCAAAAAAAAATAATTTATGTAATCAGATTTCATCAAATTAGCCTTTACTTTACATTACATTGCAATTTCCACTTATCAAATGTCCATTGAAAAATGCAGTGTATAAGTTAAATTAAGATGTTACAGTAATCTGTTTCTTTAGAAAACAAATACGTACGTTAATGCAGTGCAGTTGTGCAATGATTTGCTTGGCGTGCTTTGGCCCAGTTGGTGTAGGACATGCCCTAACAACGTATCATGTACCAGGGTCCCAGACTGAAGAAAAACATGAAATATATAGGTCAAAGGCCTAGTTGTGGTGGGCCCTCAGTGTGAAGAGCTGTGTTCCAGTTTTTAGAAAATATATGTTTATATATAAACATGAAAACATCTCATTTCAATCTTTGGCTGAAAAGGTTTAGAACTCCTGCCCTACGGCATGACATTTCTTTCATACTTAGTGTCTAACCCAGATCTCTAGTGAAGAGTTGTACTTGCCAAAATTCCCTCCCCACCATGATACTCCACTTTCTTTCTTCTGACATACCAAGCTATAGGCGTGAGGAAATTCAGTGGAGAGGCAGACAGGACCAAGAGAGACCAAGAGAGACCGGAAGAAGTCGGTAAGAGAAACTGTATAAGGCGGGGGAAGGGGAAGGGGGGGGGGAAGGGTGCCCTATGTGTTCGTGGGTTTTATGGATGGTTTAGATCACTGAAGGTGAAGGGGAAGGGGAGGGGGAGGGGTCTGAAAGAGTATATAGACGGAGGGGGCAGGGAAGACAGAGGCAAAAGATAAGAGTGAGGTGGCCGGGGGTGCTGTGAGGGGTGATGAGGGGGTTTCAAATGACCCTGACACAATTTCGATGGAAAGAGGAATTAAATTCAAGACATGAGAAGGGGGGGGGGGGGGGAGTCCCAAACGGGGTGAAACAATGTGGATGTCGGACTTCAGTCCGAAGCGGCGGTGGTGTTGGTGAGGGTTCCACACAGTGTTGACTCACCATCGTGTCCTCAGGCCAGGAAAAGGGAGGGGTAGCAGAAGCTGTCTGAGATATAATGAAATAAAAGGACAGCCGGCTTGATCTCAACACTGCTCCAGGCAATCGCACAAGGAGAGTAAGAGGCTCCTGTTAATGGGTACTGCTTGTTTTTTTAAGCTTACAACAAAAGACTTTGATGTCTGTGAGGTGTCTCTGAAGATATTAAGGGTGTAGAAAGTGTGCAAGCTTTCGGAGCTTAACAAGGCGCATGCCCGGCGTTTGATGATGTAACTTTGTGGGATTAGAGACCTTTTTTCAAGGTATGTAAAGAGGAAATGAGGGCAGGGTTTGTACAAGTCACACCCTTGGAAAATACTGCTAAATGGATAATAAACGTTTTGTTAAAAAATAAAAAATAAATAATGATACGCAGGTAACTGCAAATGTGTTTGAGAGTGCACTGATAAATCTGCTAATCCAATTTCTGTCCAAAACTGTCTCGCCTAGGCTTCATTTCTGACATTTTCCTTGGATTCGTGTCGGTCTCAGGTAGCAATTATTTGATACATGCTTTCTAATTTGCCTCCTCTTGGCGGACTTGTTTTGTTCGCTGAGGTGGAACACATTGTTATATCTCATTTAAAAAAGTATGGGTCGGGGTTGTGAGGTTAGGTTCCGGTCAGGTTCTGAAGGAGAATCCTCTGTTACTCAGGTTTAAACCACTAGATGGCTGCTTCACAAGCATTCTCCTTTCATGAGAGAATGACATAATTTTGCTAATCTTCATTACTTCCATCCAATAATATATTAAACATTTCCAAAAGTGAGCAAGAGTGAGTTGGTCAATGAAGAGCTGAATAAGAGACGTTCTATATTTTCTTACCTCCCATTAACACTTTTTTTCCTAGTTTCATAAAACTCATTAATTTTGGGTTATTGGAAATCATGTGCTAACAACTATGTCATTTGAACCCACACCTCTTTCCTTATCATAAAAAATGTGTGCTCAAAGATGTATGACTGTAGACACATCATACATTAGTTAATTTTCATGTGTATGATATCAACCTGCTAGAATTTTCAATATTTGACAGATAAAACATATAAATATAAGCAGTATGAAGGATATGGTATTTTCATGCGTCCCATAGTTTGACAGAATGACTCTTAAATATATACATACTATATACCAATAGGCTAACTCTGATTGAGTCAATTTACAGTGTGTGACCTGACAGAAAAACATTCAGAGTAAATTATAACACCTGCATTGTGTGTATTCGTGTGCTTTTCACTGATATACAATGCAGATGGATCAGAAATGTACACAAATGCATTTTCTCTTGCCATGGGGAGTTCTTCATGGTTAGGTTTTACAATGACCAGGGACAGGGGGAGAAGGTTCAGTGAGAAGGTCAGTGACCTTTTCTCAATCAGCAGGGAGGGGGCATTTATTAAAGCGAGAGACTCAAGAGTGAAAAACAAAGATAAAGGAGAGAGAAGGCAGAGAGAAGAGTGGAAATATGAAGCACTGCTGAGTGAGAAGTCAGTGATGTGTGAAAGCATATTTTACCATTGGGGCTAGGTGCTATGTGACTCACACACACCATAGGAGAGAGGGAAAGTGTGTGTGTGTGTGTGTGCGTGTGCGTGTGTGTGTGTGCATGTGTGTGTGAATCCCTGAAAGCAAGAAGTTGTATGAGTGCTTACCCAAGGTCAGAGTTATAACCCCTGAGCTGGTGCGGAAGTTTCTTTTAAGTTTCACAGGGCTGTAGGCGTGTGTGCGTGAGAGAGCGTGAGTGCCTACATGTGCATGTATGCGTGCACGTGCGCACCTGCAGGTAAAACTAAATAAGTTGGACATTAAACTATTCTGTCATACTTGTCATTGGCCTGGCCACAGACAGTATTTGCATGAACACTTTTTTTATTTCAGAGAATGAATAGCTGACGGTTCATAGACTCCTAATCTTGAATTAGCCTGGTGTAGCCAGACCATCTGCCCACGCTCCATTGGGAAGTGTTCACAGTCGTTGAAACTATTGGACAGCACTGAACCAATCGGCGTATCTACAATTGTTTTGATCACCTCATCTAGCTCTACCACCATTTGGAAACATGCCGTCAGCATCGTCTCACCAACCCACGCTGATTGGGTCGCCAGCAGGGTGGCTGTGCAAACGCTAATGCGAACAGGGTTTCCAGACTGTAATCTCAGTGAAAATTTAGCTGAGAGCAATAGTCTGGCGGATCCAGGCTAATCTTGAATGGCCATTATTTTGTTTGTGTGCTTGTGTGTGTTTATGTTGATTGGCGTTTTAGTCAAGTTAATATAAATAAATGTGGTGTTCAAGCACTGTGCTCCCTAATAAAAAAAAAAGATGGAATGAAAGAAGATACAGCAAACTTCAAATCAATAATATTTTTGATAAAACTAGAGAGGAAGACTAAATTTATACAGAATAACAATCACTTTTTTCCCCTTAAACTACTAAAATTACATTTTCATGTAGAAACACATTGCACTGTTTCTGAAAGGGCTGGACTTCTTTTGAAATCTCTTTAATATGTGATTTAGAAACAATTCCTTTCTGTAAAAATGATTATGTAAAACAAGCCTTTCAGATCACGTTAGGGAAAGTTAAAAAAATAAATATTACATTTCAAGTGAGAAAAGTACCCAAAGTGGCAGTTGGAAAATGTAATGGTCCTGTAAATATAGCTTATTATTATAGTTATAGTTATAGTATATTGTGGGGGCTCTAGTATTGTTTCTTCCTGTAGAGAAAAATACAAAGTGAAAACAATTAAAACCAGATATTGCGAACAGAGGCCAGACTACTCAAAGTACTGTATGCTGCTATTATCATTAGCTCGCAAAACAAAGCAAGAATCCAAGCCCTGCGACTGCATGTGATGGGAGCTCAGCATTGTATAACGCTCTCCCAGAGGATGCTATGAACCCCAGAGGCTAGTTGACTAAAGCACAGTGTCTCCTGGGAATATTGGATGTGGACAGTCTTCCGTAGCAGTGAAACAATGCAAGTGCAAGTAGAGAAAATTAGATGGAAATAACAACAAGACTAGTACATTGTACAGCCATAGGGAGAGGGGAGGCAAATACAGAGAGGTAGGTGCATAATGTGCAAGTGAAGTAACTTCAAAAGCTGCATTGTGGTTCTGCAAAAATAATTGAGGGTGGAATCTAGCACACACAGCCAGGGACGATAACTCAATAACACCATGGTATATTGGGCCATATCGTTGAATACGGCAATATTCAACCATGTTGACATATCGTCATACATATTTGAAAGTTCATGCAAGGTCACATAATTTATCTAATTTATAGCAAAATACTTTTACTGTGACCCCAAATATGGCGGAATGTTCTACTGTATGTAGATGGTAAGCGCAGGGTAATGCCTATGTAATTTCAGTTTATCAGGGGGGAATGTTGATGAATAAATTGTACATACTCAAAAAGACACAATCACAACAAAACTGTTATAAAAGAGAATAATCGCATGATGTGTGTGTGCGTGCGTGTGCGTGTGTGCGTGCGTGCGCATGTGTGTGTGTGTGTGCACGCGCGTGTGTGTGTGTGTATGCATGCATGCGCGTGTGTGACCTGGGCCTAATCAACCACATTACTACTAAACACCTGTGTGGACAGGGACTTCACAGCTAGGTGAATTAACAGTTATCAAGACAGGAAGTTTATTATTCTTCTGTTGCACTGCGATAAGGGTATTTGTGAATACCGTATTGTTGCTGTTCATGTATTTGTATATTTCTGTGTGAAATGTGGGTTTGTGTAGCCGTGTGACTACTGTACTAACTTGTCTGTTGTTGTATCAGCCAATATGTACACTTTTTTAAGAAACAAATACAGCTGTCTGCAACACATCACACCATAAAAGTGACAAATAAATGATTGCTGACATTATATGGTCCCATCAAGCACTTTTACAGTTAAAAGGTATATGGGCATAAATGGGGGTCAACAGTTCCAGAACCCTGCTGTTACTGTACTGTATCTGGGCCTATACAGTACATTATGGGATGAGATGGCAAGACACCAATACAACCACTGACTTCTATTGACCATCCATGACTACTTTCATATTGAAGTTAACAGTAAAAACTGTTTCTATTTGGAGCACTTCTTTTATTATTACATCTCATATTTTTACCATGATCACTTATTTGTCATATAATCTTTTCATTATAATGCTTTTGTTTGAAGCAGAAAGACTTGCTGACATTATGGTGTGTGTGATAGCTAAACTCTTAACACGGGGGTACCTAAAAATCAATCAAACCGTTATATAAGCGCTACTTTTCTTCCCCAGCTCTATTGAGGACGGCTGGCAATGGGAAGGAGGCAATGCTGCCCTGCACGCTGAGCTTGCCAGGCTGGAAAGTGGCGGAGAGCCAACACATATTTTTAAACACTGGGATTTTGAGGTTTGTGGTTGGCAAACTCTTTGAACAAGGGGGTGTTCCCAGTGGACCAGTTGAAGACTGACACTTAAATATTGGCTGGGATTGTGGACAAATGCATCTATTTGCTATGGTTGGCTTCTCCCTCCGGTATCTCTTGGTTTGTTCATTTTGTTTGTCACTAAATGTCCCCAGAGATTAGCCCAACATAGCGTTACCCCTTGGCTTTATTTATGAATTGTTTAGAATGAGTGTGTGAAGAACCTCATATCACACAGCCAGTGCAAAAACAAATAGGCTTACCCATAAAAATACATATAAAATAAAATGGGTAGGTGGGTTGTATTATAGATACATTTTTATCTGAATTCTGAATGGGAGGGCAAGGACATTTTCAATCAGTGCCGATTTGATAATTTACTAGTACAAAACAAAAATGTTTTCTAAAGTGTTTTCCTGATATTAACACCTAAACTGAACAAAACAGAGTTAGCGCAACTCTGCTTCCACAAATGATACAGTATATCATTAAAATCCACTTGCATGTTTCTGAGGGTTGCTCGTAATTGTTTTTGATTTAAAAAACAAAGCAGCATAATGAGAGGACATCAACCATCCCCTCACAACTTAGTTCAACTTGGCTGCTTTGCCGTATTAATGCTGGGCTACAAACAACATGAAAGCAACAACTAAATATGTATTATCTCTGATGGACACACATATCCCTTAATTAATCTCCATTGATTTATGATTGGGCTGTTGTTGTTTTTTTCTTCCTAATATTAGGTTATACTGATCCCAACACCCTCAGGTAATATACAGTACAATAGACATATGTCTCTTGAACACAACCCCCTGTGACACAATGTAATGTGAATTGGATTGAGTGATTTTTTATAATTATAGTGGAAGGTAATTTTGGATTCTAGCAAGCGCCCACTTTGGCACATGATAGCAGCAACAGCCGTGCCAAGGAACTGCCAAGTCTTTGTTGTACCCTTATCACCAGGTATTCTTTGGCTCTATTGTTCCTCCTACTTTGTAAGAGGAATATAACTGTACACAAGTAAAGCAGATGAAATGTGAAATGGTGATATGTTAAACAATGCAAACCACTTGGCCGAGACAAGTTAGCCTTGGGAGACCATCCTGAACTGGCGCGCTCCAATTTAATTTCACCGCAAGAATCAGTCTGAAAACCATGAATTCAAAAGTGTTTGTCGTAAAGAAATACATTTCAATCAAACACCCTTACATATGATTGAACTATGTTTACTGTAAAGTATTTTTGAAATCAGCTAGAACGCCAGTGGAAACACTAATGTCGTCATCATAAGAAAAACCATCTAGCCATTCATTGACCTGATTGTTTTCTAAAGGATTGGCAAATGCAATTGACTGATACTTGCGGCAAAATTAAATTGAAGCTCTCAAGATCAGGGTGGTCTTGTAAGACAAAAGTGATAATATGTTTTACAAGGTAGCTAAACTGTACTATGCATACAGTCTATTTTTCCACTAACTACCAAACAATTTCAATTTTTAAACCTCAATTCCTTGATAAAGATGTGCTTCGTGTAGATACATATTTTGTTGAATTGCTGCATTGTTAATAAAAAGTAAACTATTATTCTGTATAGTGTATATGGGTAAAATAAGACATACAGTACTCTAGCTGTGTTTTGGGGTAGGAGTCAGGGAAAAAGAATGACAGAAATGTTGACAGAATGTGTGGGAGAGAGAATGGAAGAGAATTGTGGAATTCCATCTCTACTGCTCACATATTCTCACACATTTATACAAATACATATATGATTACATATACAGTATAGGAAAAATTACTAAAACACAGTATCCTACTGTAAATACGCACATGCTCTTACAAAATGGCACTCCGCTGACACAAACAGACTTTACACAGCCACACTAAATCTAAAGTGTATGAATCCCTATGCACACACACACACACACACACGCGCACACGCACACACACACACACACACACACACACACACACACACAGTACTTAATCTACAATATGCAGGCAAATGCGCATGGGTGTCTATTGCAACAAACACAAAATGTTCTCATAAAATGAAACAATTCCAGCAGAAGAAATACTAATGTGCTCTGGCAAAGTTGCTCAAAAATGCCATTCATTACTGTACCATTTTCTTCATTCAGTAAGGACCACTATAGTCAAAATAAATATTTTATATGAATAAAGCTATTTATATTTGGAGGTTTGTCTTTGTTCTGGGAGCTCCCTGCCCTGCCATGCACATACAAGGAAAGCCCTTTCCATGCACATACAAGGAAAGCCCTTTCCATGCGCGTGCATGGAAAGCCCAAGGCAGGGAGAGCAGCAAAAAGACCCCATAGGCTACAGAACAGAGCAAGCATCAATGATTAATATATTTATTTATTTATTTATTTATTTATTTTATTTTATTTTATTTATTTATTTATTTATTATTATTATTTTTTTTTTTATAATATTTTTTATTTATTTATACAGTGCTCTGCTTCTAGTGTTTCCTCACAGCAGATTTGAGTGTTATGCTATGTG
>JAODUE010012011.1:0-27101 GCA_027564755.1 Amblyopsis hoosieri | reverse complement strand
CAGACAAACAACCACCTTCCCCTTCCCCCCACACACGTACACACACACACACACACACACACACACACACACACGCATGTGCACACACACACACACACACACACACACACACACACACACAGAGTACATGTTTAGTTTATGGAAGAGAAAAAGGGGATATTTTCTATCATCCACTCACACAAACACGAATGTTGTAATGAATACTAAAGCAGAGTTTTCTCTTGCTTGACTGAATTTGAGTGGCAGTTGGAAAATGCTGACACCAGGTCCCAGCCTAATAACCCACCGATCAATATGTCCATCCAACTTTGTTTGCCTTGCACAGCCTCAGACAAACACAGACACGTCGCTAACATTATAGTGTGTTTCATAGAGAGACATAAAGTAATAGACCATTCCTCAAACAGAAGCAGTGTACAAGCCATCTGAACAGAGATGCTTAGACTGAATCGTGTTTTATAATAACATTACATTTATAGATATATCGCCACCACCTTAACACAACATTCAATGTAATTTAAGCCACAAGGGGCAGCCTTGTCGGCAAAATTATATACACTTGTATGCTATCTTCTGAAGGGTGCTGTCTTTATATCCTATTCTATGAGTGCAGAGTGCAGACATTGAGAAAAGCTAATACATGCAAGGTTGGTCACATATCATACTAGTCATAAAAAGGCAGACTGAGCACACAATCCTGCATCGCATCATGCCTGATCTGAAAGAGTGGATTGCTACAGGGAAAACATTTCCTGTTGTTGAAGACAAGTTCTGCATTTTTGCTGAGTGGAAATCAATAGCATTTAGCATAATGACACTCTGACCCGGATCTTTCCAGGCAAACACCATCTTCTATTCTGCCCCGAAACACACATTAATATTTATGTCTTCAGCCAACTGTCAGGAATTGAAAACTTCTAGAAGTCTTATGGCATAAAGACAGACACATTGCTACAGTACTTAACCTCATTACATTACATTTGTGTTTTTCTTTTGTAACAATAGTGGAATAGCCCTGCTTTATAGTGCATCCCCTTCCCAAATCACAATTAATGTGAGGGGTGTGAGAATCCAGACAAAAGTCAGACATCTACATCTTCATGTTACACCAATCAATATAAACACTTTATGAATTCACTTTGAAACATGAATCAGCTCTGTCTGTCCTCCCACTCAAAGTCCAGTGGCGAGGGCATGATTCACAAAGGCAACAATAACACCCCGTAGTATACGACCCTCTGTAGTGCATTTTGTCATAATATTACTCATTACAGAAACATCTGTTCTCTATCCACCATTTACTTATCACACACAGCTGTAGCAGATCACAATAGCAGCCATCTCAATCAGGTTGAAATGGCTGTCAAGAGACAATGAGGGGCAGGGGAGGCTATGACAGCTACAGGCGGTATTACAGTACGGTATACAAACGCACACTGTAAATCTGAAGTGTAAGATTAATATTTAGTATTTAGTATTAGTAGAGAGGAGAATCTTTCATGGACAGCTTTACTGTTAGTTTCACAGCCCGAGGAAGGCACCAAATTACCTACACCTTCAATCAAACAGATTGTAGATAATGATACAACTGAAGATGTTTTCTGTTGCAGTGCTGGTTTTGTTTCTCTTGATAGGTGGCAGTATTGAAATTCAAATTGTTACAACTCCAAATGAAAGCAATAATCAGTCAGTTATTCCTTTATTTGCTATACCCCTCACAAACCCATTCCAAATTGGATGTAAGGGTGCAAGAAATGGCCTATTATAAAATGCTGTAGGACTACGACTATAACATTTAGAACATGCATATCTTGCATGCTGTATTGATTCACATCCAGGCAATCCTGCATCGCATATTGAACCTCTCAAATGAAGGCAGTCCAGTAGTCTTGACAAGAGACAGTGGATTATAACAGTCTACAGTAGATTGTTACATTGAGCGACAACAGGCCGTGCATAATTATAGCACAGTAGCGGCACGACACAACCAGGCGTGAACAATACGAGAGCTGCCGCAGGGATAGATAGAGCATAAGAAGCTCACCGTGACTATGAGACATTTTCTCAGCATAGTAAAAGGTCATACATTAATACAAAGTCCAATGCCTCCAATTTCCAATACACTACAAAAAACACTACAAACAACAGAAAATATCGTTGCATTGTTGCTTGAATATTCTATTCATTCAACGTTAAGTATATTATTACACACACTATTGTGTCCTACATTGTTACAAACCACATGGTACCACTAGAGCTGCATCAGCCTCACCTGATATATCGTTTTCAATCATTAAAGCTAGATGTAATCATTCCTCTACAGTAATAACCCCATCATACATCAGACCATCTTTAAGATGATGAAATATAACCCCAGTGCCAGATTATGGTGATGAATGGCTGTGGCACCCATATTCACCACCACATCAAACATCTATTAAAATACAAACAGAAAATGATCTACATAAACAAACACACACACACACACACACACGTTTCCTGAGATAAAATCTTCAGACACACTTCATTCAGAGATGTGTGGTAGATATTGTACATAAAATACAAAGACTCAGGCTGCTCACAGCCCTGTTACACAACATCCACACACATAGCTTGTTTGATGCTGACCCTCCAACCAGGGAATAGTGTTGTGTGTTTGGATAATTAAAGATGCTTCTATTTTGGGAGCGTCACATCTTGACTTGAGCAAAAACAACAGATGAGGATGGCTATGAAAAAGAGAAGGCAATTTGCAGACAGTGAAACATTGAATTTTCCCCAGCAGAATAACAAACACTGACAATGATTTGGAGCAAGCCTTTACTGGAATAATATGTTATTATGTTATACTGGGTGAGGCGCTTCTGACTGAATACCCTCGTGTATATCTTTTATATACACATTTAACAGGATGGCCCATAATAGTTTGTCAGCACATAAAAGGCGCCTCGACGACGCTATAGCCTCACCAGTGAAAACAACACAGCCCACATGAACCCACCAATCAGATACAATGTCCCCCATCAGCGGCCCAATCGGGACGCAGCTCGGCGCCTGGCCACTCACCACTCGTGCTGCGGCTCGTCGACGACCAGCAGGATCTTGAACTTCTTGTAGAGGGAGGGCGAGGGCGCCGACTGCTCCACGAAGCCCGCCGCGGTGGCGGCCGTCTGCTTGACGGCGTTGGTGATGGAGCTGAAGGAGCTGAAGAAGCCCGAAGAGGAGGAGGTGGAGGAGGAGGAAGGAGCAGACTGAGCCTGTTGCTGGGTCGACTGAGACATGCGGCGGTCCGGGGCGCTGGCGGTCGGGGAGCCGGCCGGCACCTGGGACGGGCTGGGAGCCTTGGGCGGGGACTGGGCGGCCGGGGGGGTCGCTGTCGACGACGCCGTCTGCTGGGAGGGCGAGGTGTCGGTCGGGGGAGGAGGGGTGGGGGGGTCCGGCCGCTGGAGGTCTGTCATGTAGCCGTTGGGGAGGTTGGAGATGAAGCTGCTGTCCGACAGGCGTCGTCGAAGGAAGTTCATGGCTGCGGTGGCGGTTTGTCCGTCAACCGGTCGGTGGGTCGGTGGGTCTGTTGGCGGGCGGTAAGGCGAGCTGGGGGACGGATGCTGAGGCCCTGGTGGCACGCAGTAGGACGGTCCACGTGTTGGAGTGGAGCGTGGATGGAGAGAGGATTGAAGCTTCTGGTCCGCTCGTCAGCAAACGGCTCTCCAACTGCCTGCCTGTGCCTATGTGTGTGTGTGTGTGTGTGTGTGTGTTTGTGAAGCTCCTCCTGAGCTACACGCCCCCTCACGAGTGCGTGAGTGTGACGTGTGCGCGTGTGTATCTCTGTGAGAGACGGAGAGAGAGAGAGAGATGTGATGGCTTTGCCTTTGGTAAGGTGCTGGTGCCGTCCTCTTGCCTCCTAAGCTTCTGAACGCTGGCAAGGGACGCTCTCTCTCTCTGTTTATCTTTTGTTCTCGCTCTCTCCCTCCCTCTCTCTCCCTCTCTTGCTCTATCTATCTCTCTTTATCTGTCTCTCGCTCATGCTTTCACTTCCTCACGCTCTATCTCTCTCACCCTGCCCTTTACTTTTGCCTATCTCTCTCTCTCTCGCCCTCTCTCTCTCTCTCTCTCTCTCTCTCTCTCTCTCTCTCTGTGTACCATGCTCCCTCTACCCAGTGTCACTCTGCGTGCTCATTGGCTGTCCCCCTCCCCCCTCCCGCTCTGCTGTCATCTCCCTCCTGCCTCACAAGGTGTGTGTGTGTGTGTGTGTGTGTGTGTGTGTGTGTGTCGTGCCGCAGCGTGCCGCGTGGCGCGCGTGCAGAATGAAGGGGTTTCCTTTCCGCAAAACACGGAGGATCACACTGATGGAAAAACCGTGTGCCTCCTCCTCCTCCTCCTCCTCCTCCTCCATCATCCACCCATCCATGCGTTCACCTCTTTCCCTTTACTCGCTCCTTTCCTCTCTGCCTTCATCCACCTCTCTCCTCTAGCTACCGCTGTCTGCCTTTCAGGGTGACCTCCAGCCTCAGTGTCAGGCTGTGTGCGTGCGTGCACGTGCGTGGAGCTGATACATGTTTCAGCTGATGTCATCTTGTCATCTTGTAGTGCTGAGCAAAGACAAGCCCTCTCATGTCCCCCTCATATTGATATTGATACAGATTGAAATGTATCTATTAAAAGCCCTGCCAGAATATGGATAGGGAGTAGGAGAGGAGGGGAGGAGGGAGGAGAGGGGAGGGGAGGAGAGAGGAGAAAAGAGGCAAGTACAGGAGAGGAGAGATGCTTTCTATCGACCGATTCAGCCAATCAAATTATTTCCTCCACTGGCACAAGTTGCTCTAACACAGACGGTTGTGTAGCTGTAGGCATCAGCAAGCGGAGAGCGTTTTTCTTCAGACGTTTTAACCGCTTTACGACGTCACGGTAATGTCACAAAGCGGTATGACAATAATAAGAAAGCTTTGTAGTTATTGTGATAACATGAATCCTCCAATTGCGTGTAGAGATGCCTGCTTGTCTATCTCTACAGTATCAAACAGATCTCCCTGTTCTTGCTGGGTTCCATTACACTGTACAGGTGTTCTAGGAAGAAACACACTGCCAGGAGCATGCTGTCTCTGAACTGCTGGCTGCTTTATGCAGTCTGAACACCCATATGAAGATTAATGCCTTGCCTGGATCCAGGCTCACCAGGATGTATGTAAGCCTCACTTATTATAGAAAGTGCTTTTAACTGATTTAGTTTAAGTCATTATGATACAATAGCTGGTGAAGAGACGTGATGGGAAATCCAGATTTATGCATGCCACTATAAAAACTAATATTTTTCTAGTGGAAAAAGATCTATGCAGGCCCCAGTTCAACAATATTCCCTGTATCGATGTATCTTAATTTCTTATTTATATTGACTGCAGGCTATGTTGTAAAACTGTGGAAGACAATAAAGAGTGAAAACTCTTTGTCTAATTATACGTGACCAATGTTCCAATCTACGTAGAATGGCATGAGGTATTCTTCCCCCATATTCTACAGCCATCCATACATGCAGTGCACCTCAACTACAGTACTGGGTACTCATTTGTCAATCACTCTTATAAATCAGTTATCATTGCAACCATTTTGCTGTGGGAGACAGTAAGTACACTGTATGTTTGGGTTTGTTTGGATGTATTACATTGGTTGCTGTCTGTCATGGTACAATATAGCATAGTGTTCTGTGTAGATTAAAGTGATGTTTTTTGTCATATCACTTCACTGTGTGCATTTATTGTTTGTCAATTTCAAATTAAATGTAGGTTTTCTTCCAGGTTCTGTAGAACAATAGACTCATGGGACAATTCCAACCTCACACAATGTGCTACTATACTTCCCTTGGCTCCTGTGCTCAAAACTAATCTTCACATGCTTCTATAGTTTTGATTGGTTGAAGCTGGTCCAATTACCTAATGATTGTGATTTACACCTACTGACACTCTCATTAGTCCTGAAAGTAAATCAATCAATCAATCAGAATAAAATGTTTGCTCCACCAGTACCTGTATGTAATGCTAGTGGTGAGGTTTCAAACACATGATGCAAACACTCAATGTAGACCAGAGTGATTAGAGTTTGAAGAAAAGAAAACAGGATCACAGGGAATGTGCATCTACACAAAACAATCACCAACAATGATTAAGCAAGACACAGGTGGAACTAACGAGATTAGGAAACAGGACTAGGAGCGACAACTAACAGAGCTGGAAACAAAAGGAAAACACTGACTATGACATGAGACAGACTGTGACAGTATTTGAATAACATGCAATAAAATGTTGAAATTATTCTCAAGCTTCACTATACAGTATACTGCATTTAATTGACAAAAATAACCATCAAATTAACATGTTAAAATAAGGAATAAATTGTTCTTCCATCATACAATGTATGTCAGATATAACCATGGCACACTCATTGCCAAGTGGTTGATTGGTGCTGATTTGATACACAGCTCACAGCTCGTATTCGTCTTGTCGGCGAACGCCCGGAAATGACGTTGCGCGATTGCTCAGTAAGACAACTCGGTGAAAACAAACATTTTTTTTTCTATGTGGTCCAAATCCGTGTCTTGGCATCGCCTGGGAGCTCATCATAATACGAATATAATACTAAATAGCCTAATTCAGCATAATAAATAAAAAATAATAAACCGAGACTTTGCAAAACCCATGTGAATAGCCTACATGTGAAACAGTAGGCTGTTTAACGTTTGGTTGCTAGGCCACAGCTGTTTGTTGTCACCGAGTTGTCACCGAGTTCTCTAGCCACTGTATATATATGACGTCACGCCGACCAGACGAATACAGCATATCTAAAAAGGTTAAAGCTAGCCTCAGCAAAGGAAAACACAACATGGAGCTTGTGTGCTTTATGGAGTCAAGCATGTTCATGGTCTATTCTCCAGGTCTATGCGTAGTCGCCCAGTCGCCCAGAATCACATAGCTGCCGGGTTGACAGCAGTGACGTTTAAAGCTCATCCTGGCCCATATTTTATATTAATAGAATGCTAAATGCTAAACACACACAATATGATGTAAGAGTACACCGTAAGAGTACACCAATCACATCGCAGAAAGAATGTAACACAAAATACACACAGTAGGAAAATACATTTGAATCATGCAGAATGCAGACAAACCCCCCCCCCCCAAGAGTCAGAGTAATGGAAAACTGGATTGCTTATTACCGGGCTTTAGTCCTGCATTAACAGACGCCTACAATATGCCAGCTATTCCTGGACATCAACTCATCAGGGAAACATCTTCTAACCGCACCTATAATGCTTTTTTCTCAACAGTGAAGGTACAAGAATGGATTGTGCTGGATTAATTAATTAATGCAATGGGCAGTTCAGTCATTTGAAAGAAAATTGATTGAATGATATTTAACCAGGTGGTGTGGATGAAGCTAAAATTAACACCCACAAAAAGCTCAGATGTCTGCAGCAAATCCCCCAAAGCGAGATTGGACCACACACACACACACACACACACGCACACACGCACACACACACGCACACACGCACGCGCACACGCACACACACACACACACACACGCATGCATGCGCGCGCACACACACACAAGCATAGCAGCTACATTGTACAGTGAAATGCTTCTAAAACCTCCCCTTTTTCAGCATCATGCCTTACAGTAACTGCCAGGTAAATGTGTCCCATATGATACATGGCACATAACATAAACTGTATTTTTTAAACTTGAATGTTATTGCAGGTTTGCCAACTCTCTTGCATATGGTATAAACATCGGTGTTTACAGTAATGACCTGCATGCTAGCATGAAAACATATTCCAATGACTTCAGTGCATCTCATGCGAAAAAATACACTTGTTTTGGTCAATCTTTGTCAATCTCTCCAACTATCACACCAAGTCAGTCTTGAAAGTTGGCAATACTGAATTTTGGCACCTTTTTTTGTGAATGATAGGAATGTTTTGTTCATACAGCGGTTGATTGCAGCCCCACATCTGCTGCAGTGTGTGTGTGTGTGTGTGTGTGTGTGTGTGTGTGTGTGTATGTGTGTGTGTGCATGTGTGTGTTCGAGAGAGAATCTGTGTGAAATAGCGCATTTTCTATTGATGTTTCATCACTAAGCACGGACAGCAAGTATCTCCATGGCAACTGACATGTGAAAGCTCCACCAATGTAGTGCAATGTATCTGTTAATGTGTGTTAATGTGTGTGATTGCACACACATTGTGTGTACGAGTGTTAATGTCAGTGTGAGCCAGTAAGCTGCCTTAGGATTGCAGCAGTTGGCTCAAACCTTATTTTTCCTGCATTGAATCTAAAATATGAGCTCTCAGCAAATAATAGAGTAATAACAGACACTTATTTGGACGTGTATGCTAAACCTAAGATGGGTCTATGTTTGTACTGCACTTTGCTGCAGCAGTTATTTAAATTAAGGAAATCATAAAACCATTCTTAAAATTACATGACAAAGCCCAGTGAGAGAGAATACATTGTAGTGGGATTGCCAGAATGGTAAATATAGTACTTCACACTATGAAGCTTTATTTGATGCAAATGTAAAACTACGATTTACTGTAACATGTTTATTGTACATTCATATTGTGACTGTGCATTATGGTGACATACAGGTACTGTAGCATTCTGCTTTTGTTTTGTTTTAGATTATATCGACAATGCATGTACTCTATCTATCATCTAATTGTGATTTGGGGTACTTTTGTGCAACCAGATCAAAACTTTTCAACCATGTGTTGGTGACCAATCATGTTGACCTGGAAACTATTACAATATCTGCCAGGATACAGAGCACTGAGCATTGCTGGACCTTGAGTGCAGCAACAATACAGAGGACTACCAGTATACTTACACTTCTTCTCAGACTAAGTGCAGCAGAGAATACTGTTAAATCTGTTCCGAAAGACTGTGTGTGTGGGTGTGTCTATGTAGGTGTGTAGACATGAAATGGTTTTATTTAAAGAATGTTATAAAAGAATAACATAGTGTATTATTGTTATATACAGTATGTTATTCTTGTATGTATATATGCATGTATGTATATAACAATAAAAGGCAATAGGAATTACAACTTGACTCGGCTGTATCTTATAGTGAATCTCAGTGGAATCGTGAAAATACATTTGCATAATGTGGCATGGAAATACTTAGGCGGAATCTTAGCCCTGTTACATGACAACCCAATTGTAACAAGCAATCTGGCACTTTTAAAAAGCGATTTAGTTTTATAATTCCAGATTCACTGCCCTTACTGTATCAAGTTGAAATGGCGATGTTTTAGCAATTACTAAGAAGATAACATTACTCTTACTACATAATGTGAGAAAGACATGAAACCTCATTCAATATTTATGTAGTACAATGTGAACATTCGTCCTAAGAATAACAACTATAGCAGTGATGGATGATGGCCTGCCTTTCCGGCAGTCATTGCATGCATATGTAGGCCTAATATAATTGTATTTGGTGTAGGTGGTGTTTCACGACTTCAGGCATCATGAACGTCTTAAGCATAATATTAAAAGGTGTTGTCTCACTTTGGCAGGAGACACAATTTAAATTTCAACAGTTCAAGCAGAACTACACAAAAGAATATAAAGGCTTGCCCTGACAACAGCAATAACCTTTCTTCAGAATGATTAGAGATATTTATACAACATATTATCTTATCTTAAAATACAGTATTATCTTATATTATATATGGCACTCGGCCTTCGGCCTCGTACCTACGACCGAATCACAGCCATGCAAATATTCAGTCTAACGCACTCCCTCTCGTGTGTTATTGCTTAAGTATCAAACACATTTATTGGCAGCAGTGGCGCAGCGGGCCTACAGTAGTTAGAGCAGGGCAATAGGTAATTGAGAATAACTCCTCACCAAGTGTTGAGGTGTGCCTGAGAAAGACACAGAGGCTAACCCTAACTGCTCCCGCTGGTCAGGTGGTGCCTTGCAAGCGCTAAATAAATGCAGTGCGTTTACATTTTATAGGGCAGGGTAAAACAATTGCGTTTACATTTAATAGGGCAGGGTAAAACAATCTATTTGTCACCGTGGCATACAGTATATGAGCCTGGATATTATTTTTTTGTTGGAATAAAAACAAATCTAACTTAAATGTAGTTATTAAACGAACTTTAGAAAATAATGTTTAATTAAATATGTCAGCTGCTAATTTTGTAGGCTATTCGTGATAATGTGTGCATTTAAACACTATCTATCTATCTATCTATCTATCTATCTATCTATCTATCTATATATCTATCTATCTATCTATCTACTGATCTATCTTGGTTTTCAGAAACTTATGTAGCATAATAGAATAAACATCACAAGAGAAAATAATATAATACGTGATATTCTATTCTATTCTATTCTATTCTATTCTATTCTATTCTATTCTGTTGTTTGTAGAGCTTCTGAAAATCAAAGTGAGTCTGCCCTCTTTTGGTTGAGTTTGGTATATACAGTCGCTGAAAAGATTTCTCACATTTTAACTATTTATATTTTATATATATTTTTTAATATAATTTTTATATTTAGATGTATTGCTTCTTTCGAATCGTTTTTTTTTTTTACTTTACAGTATACAGTTAAATACCCTGTATAATTTAAATATAATATAGCAATACTAAAACTGTTACAAATGTGCTGTAATCTCCCAATATTTTCCGCGGCTGTATATATTGTATAAGATACCGTTTTTTCATAACTTTAATGGATAGGTGGTTCGACCCATGAGTTCAATCGAACTACGAAAGTCAAGGCACTACTCCGAGCGT
Organism: Amblyopsis hoosieri; assembly: GCA_027564755.1. NCBI lineage: Eukaryota > Metazoa > Chordata > Actinopteri > Percopsiformes > Amblyopsidae > Amblyopsis > Amblyopsis hoosieri. Next base: position 16,293 of record JAODUE010012011.1, on the reverse strand, counting down.
TACGCTCGCCATTTTGACAGAAAATGAGTCGTAAGTCATGGATGAACTCCATTTCCCGTGAGTCAATGTTCATTGTCACACAAATATTACGCACACATTCGTCGACGTACATCAGATACAGGCGTACAGTCGGTTTGGTAGTCATGAATTGAAAGTTGAGTTGATGTTCAATATGTGTTTGTGGGAGTAACCTTTTGTGAACAATTTCGTTCTGCAATTTAGAGTAGTAACAATGTAGCTACCGTATTTCGACCACAACAAATAACGTTTCTAATAAATATAACACCTCTTGTTGGTCAATATGACTCTTCCAGTATTGCAGAACACTGGTGTGATTTACAGAAGGATTCTTTCACATTTTCCCCAAGACATTAGTTTGGCTTTTGTCTATGGGTCTGGTGTTTTTAAACAACAAGGGACCACTCAAGGTCAAATGGGGGTAAGACACAGTTATTGGGAATTTGATAATATAATTATTCTCGATTATTCTAACATCGATGGATGTCCATCAACATTGAGTTGATGGACATTTATTTAACCCCCTAGGTTTAACATTAATGTCGTATACCTTATGTAACGATGGCCTTGTTTACAGCTCTTCTGCTCTCCCCTTACCACACATTTTAGAAGAACATGCTGGACTTTGTGTTCGCCGTGGATGACCCCGTAACATGGCACACCATGAACCTGCTGCAAAACCGTAAACACTACTCCGTCATGAAGTTACTGGGGCCCAGGAAAATCAGCTCCATACAAAATGACCATGGGGCAGGAGTCTATTACAATACGCTTATTCCTGTGGATGGAAGGGTATTTTCACTTGTCTGTCAAGCACATACTTGTCTGCCTTTGTAATAAACAGTAGCCTACATGTGGTTTGTTTACATGACGTTACATTTTACAATAACCCAGTAAGTCTCTGGTGATTAGTCAACTTGCCACATGCACTCTCTCATACATAATTCTAACTTATGTTCACATTCCTTCAGCTCTCAAATACATTTCCCTGAGTTTATGAATGTTATATTTTATATTGATATATTTAGAACAATTATGTTATAGGTTTTTAGTGGACACATTCTGTCTTTTTGCAATGTTGTAATATTGCTATTGGTTGTGTTTTTATTATACAACATGTTTTAAAGAGAATGTTGCTTGAATACTATATGTATTTATGTACATATGTGTATATTTCACCACTTTTGTTTCTCAGGTCATGAAATATGGTGTTATTAGTACAGAGGCTCTTATTGATGACCTGATGCACTGGAAGACCATGTATGTCTCTGGACGACTGCACAAACCAGTAGGCACACTTTTGTAATAATATGAATCGATCTAAGCTAATGGTTTATGTAAAAATAGGTTAAAATGAACATACGGTCTGGGAAGTGGCTTTACTTTATGCATGGAATAGCCAAGTGCACTGGTACACCATTTTCACAGTTTCTTGTTTATTTTAATCTGGATGTTTAATATTTTAATTGGTCTAGCTAATGAATGGCATTAGCAATGGCATGGTGTGTGTGTCCTTGCAGGTGAAAATGTTAGTGCAGAATGACAGTGGGAAGCTAGGCACTGCTCTGGTGGGAAACTTGAAGAGTGCCATCACAGCCTCTTTTCTCATGCTGCCTGAGAGCTTTACTGAAGAAGAGCTTTTCCTGCAGATTGCTGGACTCTCATATGCTGGTAATTGGGACACACACACCCACATGCACATGCGTGTCATTGTAGGTTATTTAGTTCATCATGATGCATGTGCAACAGACTCATTTCCACTATCATGTGTTTTTGATTTTGTTCTCCATTTGCTTTGAGAGTTTGATGTCTTTGTTCAAGTGTGTCAGTGCTGTGTCAAACCCAGGATGAAACCCCTGACCACCTCAACACTGTAGTCTGGAGTTTACATCATGTCAACTTGGGTTTGGTTCAGTTCCATGCTGTCTGCAGACTCTACACCTATGTGGAAGTAGTCATACTATCAAGTGTATTTCATTTCACATAATGATTGGTGCATTAAGTATGTCATCAAACATGACAAGTGAAGGGACTGCAGTAAAGATAATTTGATGATCCACATAAAAATAGATTTGAAGATAATTATTTTCCTGTGTGACTACTCAATAAACCCACACCTAACATAATTTCTGGTCATGCAATCAGCTGCACTGTGTTCTTCTAAGGGGATTTCCGGATGGTGTTTGGAGAGGAAAAGTCCAAGGTGGCAAATATTGTCAAAGACAATATGCAGCACTTTCGGATTCTGTACAGCAACATCCTGCAAGACTGCCCTCAAGTTGTATACAAGCCTCAACAAGGAAAACTAGAGGTCAGAAAACACAGATACCCACACACAACTTTATACTGAAGTTCATCTCCTCCCAAAACAAATATTTTGGAAAACATGCATTGTTATATATTATTTATATATGTGTCTAGAGTGGTGGGTAGAATTCCTTGCCTGAATAGGGCATTTTGTCTTCTGTTCCATGCTTTTGAAGTTGCTCTGCTGCATCAGGCCTCGATGTGCATGTTGGCTGACACAGCATGGAAAATGTGTTTATGTGCTTGCATGGGTGTGTACAGTACATGCGTATGTGCACAAACAAGCTGATATAATCACTTAGTGCCCGCCCATGGGTAAGGTTTCATCTTCTCTTTGTGTGACGCTCTCACTGCCACTCCCTTGGTAGAAAACCAGAAAGCACAACACTGGAGGGAGGTGTTACAAGGTCCTTGAAAATATACATTTCAGCATGCATTGTCTGTGGGTAGTGCCCTTCAAGGCTTTTACATGCAACCAGTTCAAATGCATCCCACACTTTGGTTTCAAATTCAATGGTGTGTAGTTTCTGCTGAAAGTAATAATGTGTGATGGCAAGACAGACATTTTCGTTCTGCGCAGATATTACACACTCACGCTACATCTGGAAATACTGGCTGTTTTATTTTTATTTTATTCTTGTGAAATTGTGTAATGATAATAGCATATATTTAACACTGTGCCGCTTCAATCCCTATTGGCTGTGTATCTGCAGGTGGACAAAAGCCCAGAGGGTCAGTTTGTACAGTTGATGGCATTGCCTCGGACTCTGCAACAAAGGATCACAAAACTAGTCGATCCTCCTGGAAAGAATAGAGATGTTGAGGAGATCTTGCTGCAGGTGGCCCAGGACCCAGACTGCAGGGCTGTTGTACAGCAGGGTAAGGACCACACTTTTGCAAGTGAGTGAATGCCTTAAACTAAGTATAAGGGCAAAATGTTTTGATAAACAGAGAATGTTTAGTCCCACTGTGTGTGTGTGTGTGTGTGTGTGTGTGTGTGTGTGTGTGTGTGTGTGTGTGTGTTTGTTTGTGCAGTCATAATTTCAAAGTTCCATGCGTAGGATAAAACATTTTTACAATACAAATACTTGTAAAATGCGAGATGTTGTTGCTATTCCACAGGTATCTCATCTATTGTGAAATCCTCGAGTGTTACACAGAGTGTCAAGGGCATTGCCACGGCTGGTGAGTATGAACTGCGATTTGTTATATTAAGACATTTCTTTACAGATTTGTTTAAATGTTTGCTATGCCATTTTTCAAAAGAATGTACAAACTAGTAAACAATAGCTTGCCTTGGTAGTCTTTTTATTTAAACAATTTACAACGGGATTCTTACATTTTGAATTAGGCCTTAATTTCATGCCTTCATGTCTGTGTTTTACTCCTTCCCAGGCTTGTGGAAAAGCATTTCATACAGTTCAAAGAAGTTAATTAAGATGTGGAAAGGATGGCGACGGAAGCCTTCTGTTTCAAATGCGTCCTGACCCTGCCAGTTTGCCAGGAACTTGTCTCTGGCTTTCAGCCATTGATCACCCCTATGACCTCATGCTGTTTCAGTTTGTTATCTGTGTGTGATCACTTGCAATGTCCAAGGCTATTATCAAAGTCCCAATAGGGTTTATAGAAACAAGGATTGTTTATTTTTTATTTTTATTGATTTCTTACTGAAAATGAAAGGTATCCAACTGAGGAAATGGTTCAGATTATTCTGTCTTTTTTGGAAATGATTTTCTTTGCAATATGCAGACACCCTTCCTGCCCATCTCCTCTCCATTTTCCTATTTTCTCATAAATTTTCCTTTTTTATTCTGTTTCTAAGAGCATTCAAAATATAGCCTACTTATTATTTATTTTTTACATTGTCTGCCATATAATATTTTATGTTGTTAAAATAAAATGGATGTAATAAATATCCCAATCTGGCTGTATACTTTTTTACATGATATTCTCCTGACCCACAATATACTATTTCCATTGAGGTTTTGTAAATAATTTATAATTGTCAACAGTCTTACAGTATTTTTTCCTTTTTCTTACTAAACATAATCTTAAATACTTTTAATTAGGCAATTCTAGTAACATTCGTCTAAACTCTGTAGACTATAAGGAACGTTTAACTGCCTGGGGTAATTTGTACAGTAGTCTTCACTGAAGAAAAACACTTGACAGGCCCTCTAAAGGATGTGATGTAATGCCGTATTATTATAATTTATGCCGATGTCATTGCTACAGGTTTGGCCAATGAGCGTTCTTTACTTTCACCACCTGCTGGAAACAGAATTCCATCATTCCAAGCATTCTTGCCCCCCCTCCCCACTCCTCGTTTACAACCAAGTTTGCGTACAGACACTATTTCGCACACTAGATTTCGTGCCCGCGCCTGTGTGTGTTGGATGTTATTTTTTAAGTAGTTTTATATTTGTGCTTATGAAGATTGTGTTTTCGAAGACATCAAAGTGGCGCTGAAAAGGAGGTAGGCTATTATATAAATTTGCAGCGAGGAAACAGTAGCCTAAACTTGTTCAATTGGTAACGCTTGCAACATTCAGGTGGAAAGTTAATAGGATATACGACGTGGTCAAAACATAACTAACACGTATTAAGTTACTTAGATTTAACATGGTGTTGATTAAACGTTATTCTCGTATATGGATTCATGCTATATCGGCTAACGCTGGGAATAGCACGGTGTAGTGACCGCACTTGTTTAAGGAAATGGTGTTCTTTATTTATTTGCTTTCATTGTGAACCTCATTGGTGTCTAAATGTAGCATCTGATGCTTTTGAAAAGTGCATTTTAGTCTGAGGACGACGAAATAATGAAAATCTATTTCCCGGGGATACGAGGGAGAAGTGCCTTTGGAATGTTTAAAGTGGGAAGGCAACGTGCGAGATACTTCGATCGTGGAGCCCACTGGAGCGTTATTAATAGAAAACTACGATTGATAAGTGCAGGACCCCAGAGTTAAATTTGAACAGTGTTTAATATACCTGGAACCTAACAACATTGTCACATAACAAAAATAACTAGAGGAAAAATAAGCGCTTAATCACTTGAGACTTTCTTTAAATGCACCAAGTTCTTCTTTATCGTTGTGTAATACAGTAGTGTCCCTCCCACTGACAGGTAGCCAGGCATGGAAACGTCACTGGATGTTCTTTCAAGAGCAGCCTCGTTGGTTCATGCAGATGACGAGAAACGTAAGTTTCTTTTTTATACTATTGTTTTGTAGCTCACCTAACTCAATCAGTAACCCCGACCACTTTTCTCTCTCTCTATCTCTCTCTATGTCTCTCTCTCTCTCTGTCTGTGTCAATTACATTGTCATAGTCTCTGCTTGTTATGTGGCGACATTTCGTTCGCTATTCATGTAGGCTAATTGTTTGATGGTCATTCCTAGGCAGTAAAACCACGCAGGATGCCTCAACTCTTTCCTGTGCATGTGTGTCTTTTGTTCCTGACAAGCTTAGAGTTAGGATAGGCAAATAAGACCAACCACACTCAACTGCCGTCAGAGCATTATAACAAACAGGTTGTGTTAACCTGCATTGAATGGAAGAGGGTGGAGTGGTTAAACCACATGCATGCTTTCTTTTGCTACTTCTCTGACTCTATTATCTCTTTCCATATCATTGTGTTTCTCGTTTAAACTATCATTCTGCCATTGCTTTTTTTTTGACTGTTTCACTGCTGTTCTGTCTTTCTCAATTCAAACTATATCTCAACATGTCTCTCAGAATCATGTGATACAGTAAGTTTGATATGTTCTGGCTGGGAAAACCAAAATTCCTTCCAAGATTAGGAGAAATGTCTCTCAGCAGGCCTCTCCACATGACAGCAACCTAGTCCTGTGGGTCAGGAACCGTCAAGGTTTTTTGGAAGAGGTGGGGGTCACTAAAAAGATAACTATATTTTGATGTTATGTTATGCTAAAACTATAACTTTGCAGCAAGTTTGTCGGGCTTATTAACAATGAATGAATCTTTTGGACTTTTTAGTTCTTTATATTATATAAGAAACAATAAAAACATATATTTCATTATATATGGGTTTATTTGACACTGGGGATGATGCTACCGGTGTTGCTAACTTGATTTACAAGTTTAATCGGCACCCTTGCACCTCTGAGTAAAATGCTAGGGGGGGCGGTCTTCTGTCCCCCCTTGGTCCCCTGTTGTGCTTTTATTTTTTCTTCTGGGCTGATGTCACTCTTTGTTGTGGGCTGTGCATGGCCTCTTTGTGCAAACACAATGCAGTCGACCTGTTTGCCGACCCGTTGGTGCAGAATGCAGTCTTCTATAGGACAGTCTTCTGGGCCAGTTGGCCACACGTGGTTAGCCAGCTAACCAGTCATCTGGTTGGCTTGCATGGCCAAGCAGGATGCAGGTCAACAATCCTACCCAGTTAGCAGTACACAGTCAGAAGGGCGGACAAGGAGGCAGAGTAGGAAGCCTACACCTGCTACTTTGCATTTATGACAGCCTTTTGGAATGCCTGTGTAAAACATTATGCCAAGGCACTTACCCCAGTAAGTGGTCAGGGCCTGGTTTTACAATAGACACTCAAAATAGTGCTGATCAGGGCCATTTTTATGCTTTAAATGAAGTTTCATGTTGTTTTCAAAAGTCTGATTCACTACAAATATGTTTTTAATCTTTCTTTATTCATACAATTGATTGATTAGCCTATGTCAAAACATTGGCATGAGTTAGCCCAAGTCATCCAGAAATCCTGTTCACTGACATTGACAGATTCATTAATGGATACGTTCTGTGGTTTCTTTCCAAAATGAATGTCTTATTCGGTGAGTATACTAATGGTGTTCTTGAGTGCATCAAGTCTTTAATTCAAGAGAGGGCCAGTGGTCTAGAACCATAATGAAGGGCTGGAATATAGGCCTATTGTGTTTAACCAACAACAAAAGGCCAACTGGTGCCATGAGAAGGTAGTGGGCCGATCTGTATTGTAGTTATAGTCCTAGATTTATGCACACGCAATTGGAAGTAAACAAAGACATTTGTTTTTAAAAATACATACTGTAGCTCTCTCTGTCTCTCACTCCTTCTCCCTCCCTTTGTGTTTCTCCCCTTCATTGTTTAGCTATCCATGGTTTGTTCAAAGCTTTTTCCGAGCTATGCTTGAGAGTTTGGTCTGAGGGAAGTAGTCCATTCAAATTTCCCCCAGTACTGTTTCCTGTATATCCCTCCCCACATGTATGTGTCTGTAAACTGCCTGTTGCTAATCTTGTTGCTAGGCTAGGTTGTTAGGTAGTGAGGGCATAGCACACCTCTGCATCTATCAGTGCTGCTACATTCTTCTTATTCCAACCGTTCCCCCAAAGTGTGTTTAGTCATAATTTCCACTTTACTGAAGGTGTTAGGTCTCAGATGACCATTGCCCAGTATTAGCAGGTGGGTTTTCTCAAGGTTGAGCACCTTACAGCGTTGTTAATAAGCATCTCAGACACCTGCTGCTCTGCCTAATAAATTATAGTTGTGAGAGACTGGTCTAATTTCATGTTGATATTTTGTACAGTAGTATTTGACATTTAAGTGTGTGTTTGAAAAGGAATATATATGTTTTTTTATAGAACAGTAACTACAGATAAATTATTCGTATTTTTCCACAAACCATAAGCGGATAATATCTTTTATTTTTTATTTTTATATCAGTTTTTGTGTTGTGTTGTTCCCAATAGAGTGTGCTATCTGTGACTTTCTCAACACAGTAATGTTTTGCATAATAGTAGCCTACTATTATATTATCTACCATTAGTAGGTAATATAAAATACATAATAACATTAGTTCATCTTTAATCACTGCACCACTCACTAATTGTCTTGGCTGCTCAAACTCTTAAAGGCATGGTCAGTCATTATTGCTAACTTCCAGTTAAAATCAAAACAGTATCTCTCTGCAGTCCTCCGCGGCGCCGCCTCACACATAGAAATGCATTGTGAAGCAAGCGTAGTGCTGCGGCTTTGTTATGAGCGGTGTTCGCCACTTTGTTTATGTTACTATTTATGGTGCCAGGGCTGTGTAGAAGTATCGGTAGGGCTGTCGCGGTGAAGAAAATGTACATGCAGTGATTTAGGTTGGCCCAATACCGCGGTCGGTGGTATTATCGCCGTTTTATGTTTGAATGGTCAAGTTCGTGGTGCAGAGCTTCCGAAATAGTGTGATTCTGGGCCATTTATAGACAACGTGATCTCAGTCCATGGTGAGACATTTGTGCTACAGCATAGGCTTTCTACCACTTTGGTACTGGTGTTCTGACTGTACGTAGGCGATCACGTGTAACTTCGTCTGGCAGACGTTTGGCCAAAATATCAGATGGAAAATATGACTAATTCATTAAAAGCATATTAAATAGCGCAAGATCAAAAGCCTATGGCGCGCCAAGCGTAGCCTACACAGTCTTGATTTAGGTAGCATGCAGACAGAAAGAAGTGATGGCACAGTAGGCTGTGTTTGGTGGAACAACCCAAAAGTTTAGGAGACAACATATTCCATTTGCTTTCCCACACGAAATACAGACATGTCCCAAACGAATCACTCGAGTGTATGCGCTCGGGTGAGCTTCCCAGATTAAGTACAGCATTTTACTAAACTGTAGTAAAGTGCTGTAAAGCTTAACGTCGGAGTGTCGTAAATACATACACTCCCAAAGGCTACAACCATGGATGTATTATAAGAGGCTACAACCGGCTAATACGGGGCTGGGGGGATTTGTGCTTCGATAGCACACATGCCCTAGATCAGACGTCATATTCGATGGGCTAGCCTCATGAAAAAAATAAAATGTAAACATTGCGGTCACGGCGGTTGCTTGCCATGGCCTGCGGTTGGGTTAGCAACACCGCGGTATTGCAATATTGCGATTATCGCGACGGTAAGAACGGTAAGATGGCAAAATGCGAGGAGATATTTGTTGAATTTGACAAAGTGTATTATCTTATATTTAGCTTGCAATTGCTGACTATACCTTTAACATTTAATGGTATGATGTAATTCTCTGTTTGACCTACAATCACTGTCAGTGTTAGTCAAGGGTCTGAGGGATAAATCAATATGCGGTCTATGTGCCATATCAGCATTTTAATATTCTGGTAAGAGCCTAGGCCTACACTTTTATACACTATTTATAACATCTTAATCAATTTATCAACTATAAAAACCTAGAATTCATTGGGGGGTAAAGTGTTAATTTATTGTTGCACTGAATTGATCTAAATTGCAGATGTGGAGTTTTTCAGTATGCTCAGAACCTTTGTATTATCTTAAACAAAACAAATATTGTCAGAGTACCATGAATAGTTGCCCTCTCTTATTTTGCTGGTTCTTGGGAGCACTTTGTTTAAATGTAATTGGGCAGTTATTCAGACATATTGTCATTCTTTAAACGCTAAGCATGCACTTAATGCTTTAAAAAAATATACTGTATATATATTATTTTGTTATTAGCTACTCAGAGTGAGTAATCATAAATATAAAAAAGAGCTCAAACTATAATTTCTCTCTGGGCCGTTTAACTCATGTAACCTAATTGTGAAACAAATTGTATAGAGGATCCAATCTTATTAAATGTTCTTTAGTTCAGGAGGACTGTTTGAATCTGTCTGAAAGTTGGCTATGTCTAGCATGCATAGTCTTGCTTCTTAAGTTTCTGGTGTCGACATCTGAGCATGTGAGAACAGATATCGAAACACAGGTAGCCATAATGTTTTATAGCAATGTTTAACATATCTGCTGTCTGGCAAAGGAGCCCATATGTCTGTTACCGTATCAAATTCAATGTTTATTTTAAAATAAACAACTCAAACCCACCCCCTTTATTTCTGCTTCGTCCTTCTGGAGCCCATTGGTGTGCCATTGACAATGCTGCTCTGCTGTAGCAGTGTGCACACATTCATGTGATTGACAGGCAAGGCCAATCAGGTAAAAGAGACCCTGATTTGTCAGAATTATTTTGGGCACCTCCAAAAATCTAAATAATCTTAGAGGCAGGGTCTATCAACCAGAGCCGATTCTCACATTTCAAGGTGGGGTATGCAATTCTAATCCAATACACTCAAATTCAGAGAATATCTTCTCACGGTCAACAACTGTAGGGTAGCCATCCCTTCTGTGAGCTTGCTGAAATATAATCGGGTGTATCCTATACTGCACACATCTCTGGCTCTGTAAATGGGAACACAAACAGTGATGTGGACTGCAGCACACACAACACACGCCATTCCAGCCATGGCAGTGCATGTTCAGTGTAGCGCAGCTTCTCAGGGGATTGGTGTATTTGTTTCGATGTTGGATTCAAATATCAATAATCCTTCTCCATCTTCGCTTACTCTACACTGATAGCTGACACGTTTATGGTATTTATGAGAAATTACTCACAATGTAATGATTCTTAAATCCTGCCTACACACCTTTTTTAGACCGGATTATAATTATGAGATATGAATTGAGTCTAACTGTCACTTCCAGTCAGTTGCATATAACAACAACATGAGAACATGGGCAGTGCCTATGTCACACACATACAGTATAAGCGCCTGCACGTGCACATACACTCTCTCACGCACGTACGCACGCGCACACACACCAGCACAGACACAAAAGCTGCAATGGTGAGAAACTGTGTTAAGCTTCCCTCACACTGAATTACTTGTTCTCAAGTATTGCAACCTGATATTTCCTGTTCTGCTGAGTGTATTGGGATTTTTTTAGGCTAATCTCTACACTACTGTACCTTGTCACTGGTAGCATGTCCTGTGGCAGTTGCATAATCCTGCCCATGACCAATAACTGTGATGTCGTCATCTCTATAGCGATCTGAGCCAGTGGCGGATCTAGAGTTTTAACTATGGGGTGGCCAGGGGGTGGCCAAGGCTATTTCTAACCTGGCATTTAAGGCGCATGAATGAATCCTATGATTGCTTAATCACAAAATATCACAAAATATTTCTGAGAAACTATACATTTTAAAAATGCAATAAAATGATAAACTCCTATTATTTGTTTTGTTATGAAAAGGATGGTAAAATAGTGCAAAGTTGTTTCAAACACATGTTTTTATTCCTCCATGCCTTGACTAAGTTTCAAACTCTTGTGAGTTCAATATAATACACAAAATGAATTGAACTACAGCAGTTTATTAATGTATGTGTGCACTCTTATTTATAAGCCCCGAGTATCGTGGGGTATGCTTTAATCTATTTATTTTTTATATTTAATAATTTCTTTCTTTTTAATACCAAAAAAATAGAGTTTTTTTTGTTACTTTTCAGTGTTTCTTTTTTTTGCATTATGCAAGGAATTTTGGAAGCAGATTTGCCGTTGTCATTTACAGCTGCTGTTATGCTGAATAACACGTCATATACTGTTCTCTTTAGCGGGTGGGGGGGCATACATTTAGCGTTTACCATTCTGAAGATAGTGCATGAAATACTATGCTGTTTCAGCAACATTTGAGAGAGCTTAATGCGAGGCATTTTATAGACAACTTTAGCGTTGTCCTGTACAGCCGCTGTTATGCAGAATAACAAATGTCATAAAGTTCTCTCTGAGTATCTGGATTACGGGGGAAAAAACGTGCGTTTAGCATTTACTGTTCTGAAGATATGATACTAAATGTCAAACTACGCAAAATCCAGGGGTGAGAAGATTCTGATCGCAGCTTCAATTTTACTTTGCTGCACGGCATTTCATCTTAGAAATAAGATGCCAAACTGCCAGTGTTAGCCAATAACATGTTAGGGTGGCACCCGGTGTGGCCAATAAGATTTCAGGGGTGGGCAGTGCCACCAGTGATCTGAGCTTGGCACCCTGGGCACAAATACTTTAAATGGAAATGGTAAATGGACTGCATTTATATAGCGCTTTTATCCAAAGCGCTATACATTACTTGCTTCACATTCACTCATTCACGCAAACATTCGTACACCGATGGCGATGTCTACTATATATATTTTTTTTTGTACTATAGGTTTTATTGTCACATACATGTAGCGAAATTCATCCTCTGCATTTAACCCGTCCATCAAGGGAGCAGCTGTAGATATTTCAGAGGGGGCAGGGACAGTAATGCATCTCTCATCGTTTGACAGGGGCCTATTACGATAAGACTAAAATGGGCTATAGACACCCGGCAATATTGTGTTTTTGAATAAAGAGTGCATTTTAGTAAATGTTTCATAGCAGAGCTTTGATAATAAGAAAGGAAGAGTTTTGAACCTGTGCCACCATGGGGTTTCTATTTTTATTCATTACCCCCTAGAGTATAGGAGTCATTAAATTAGATGCATTAATAAGAATGGCAAGAGGGGACAAATGATCAAAGCAAGAACAGAACAAACAAAATATGGAAGGAGGGCCAGATAGATAAGGAAGGTATACAATAGGTTTGCCTCCCTCTCTCATAGAGTGTTGTATCATAACATCGGAGGATGTTGGTAAAGCATAAGGATGAATCACCACCTGGTGTGTGTTGTTTCCCATACACTCCCATTCCCTGGAGAAGCCTGGACCTGCAAGCATTGGTATAACATAGAAAGGCAGCAACCCTCCAATAGATGGGAGTGGTTTTCTCCATAACCCTGAAAACCATAGAAATGTGTTTACACAGGCCCTGAAGAGATTGGACATTCATAGTTAATTATCTCCACTGTATGTTATATAATTTGAGCACAATCAACATGCACCAAAATATGAGCCAAAATCAAACAAAACATGTACTGCATTTTTATTATTATAATTTTTTCTTTCTGGCTAGATTGTGTGTGTGTGTGTGTTGACTTGCTCGATTGATTCTTCCTGACTCTCCAGTGTCAGTCTATTGGGGCAGGACCCATTTTACACTTTTGACTTTTAAAAATTACGTCTGCAAATTCCCTGCATACTGTAGATCTGCTACAACTTCAACCCGGTATTTTAACAAATCCATTTGTATTCTGAAAGTAAATGTTGGACTGATATTGGATTGAGTATGTCAGTCCCTAAATTATCTATTTTCAAGTAGTGCGGTCTGCGGTGGCCTGTGATTCATTTACTGTAGTTCATTTGTTGAACCTCATGATTTCCTACGAACAGTATTAGTGTGTTCACTTCCATCGGACTGAGCCAGGTTAATGAAAGTAGGTCAATACGCAATTAATATCTGTATCAAATCCGATACAGATCGATTAGCGAGGGCTTATTTTGCTTCTGCCATCTACCAGTCGGCTAATTTGATTTACTTTGCAGCAAACACATAAACTGTGGCATGTATAGTTACCACCACCATTAAGGAGTAGGCTACACATTTACATTTACAACTTTTGGTATGTGGCTTTTATCCAAAGCGACGTACATTTGTCAATATTCGGGTCAATAGTCATCCACCAGCAATTGTAAGCTACCAATATTATATCATAATAGTTCCAGCATTTTGTCATCATGTCTACTTCCATGTACATATATAATTAAATCATCCAACAAAGTTACTAGTGACCTGAATAATAAAGTGCCTAATACTAAAGTGCTAAATACATACAAGAGCTAAATACAAGTGCTAAATACATACAAGAGCAGAACAGGATTGTTTTTTCTTCTTTTTTTTTTTACCACGGTTGAATCAAACTCGAGAATGATTAATTGATTTGTTCAAAATGATTTGGTCGTTATTTTTTGCTCAGCACTAGTTTCAAGCCAAGATACATTTGGAGAGGTTTTTTAGAAGTAAAGGCATGGGTTACTATATTCCATTAAATCGTCCTTGACTTTCCAGCCCTTACTTTTAATTAGTGTTGCTTTTCACTATGAACACATACAGGGTCATGGTATGACAAAATGCTTTCAGCATTATGTGTAACAACTTCTCACCTGGAGAAAAGAGGTGGACCTTTACCATCTGTTGTATAACAATTAATCACCTTAGTAGATTTACTCAATCCCACAGCCTTAGAACAAATAAAGACACTGTATAAGGGCGTTATTCCCCTCTATAAATGAGTTACAGATGAGTTACAGTAAAAGTGAAGGTCTAAAATGAGCTTGCAAAATGAATGCTAAATCTTCTATTTACATAGCAAATCAGACTTGTATGCTATTACCACCATGGGTATCTGGGTATCATGGGTACTGTATAGTTATAAAGGGCTGCTCCTGACTTTTCCTACTTTACTTATTTGGCTTATGTTCATAATTTACATTTAAAATCCCTCAAGTTCTGTTCTGTCATCATCCTGTTAAGATACTTTAACTATAAAATGCTTCAACTGATGTAGTTATACTAGTTTGTTGTACTGCATGCTGTTCTCTAAGGTGTTCAGATGTTTTACATATATTTTAAAAGTAATGCCAAATTCCATACTGCATTTTTCCATGTATTTAATTGGTTCTGGAAAGTAAAAATGTAACCACGGCAGGATTCATAAACTAAACAAAATAAGCTCCCACACTCCTCAGTTTCACAACTCTTTTAGATGCACAGCCATGGGTTTAGGCTTATGAGAAGACAATTGGTTTGGACCAGCTGGACTAGCGGCGTGAATGGGCTCTCTGTGTGAACTCAGCTTTACAATAGTGCTCCAATAAGACCAAAACGACGTTTCTTCTTTCTGCGTGTGCCCAAGTGTTTTTGTGCACAATACACATGCACGTTATGTTAATGTATCTCTGTGTGTGTGTGTGTGTGTGTGTGTGCGCACATGCAAGACAAAGGGAGAGAGGGTGTGGTGGAGGGATAAAGCCCTCAGTATGAATAGAGTCTCTTATTCCAGTTGGGATAGTGGAAGAAGTTAGAAGTCTGTTCAGTAGGCTGGTGTCAGGCTGGGATCAGCAGGGAGACTGTGGCCCCGCGGGCTGAATCAGACACATTAACACTGCTGAGTGGTTTTTACAGGTCTCTCACTCATCCCATCTTACTTGATCTACAGCATCAAACTGTCGCTGATTATTTTTCTTGCCATTTATTTCCTTGTATTATCCAAGCAACTCTGTTCTGGTTAGGGTACGGTGTTTACTGTGTATTCTTGTCACATGCGTCTATATAGTGAATGTAAAACACAATACCTAAGCAGTCCATCCCCTTTGTTAAAGCATAAATCTGAAGGTGTCTGAAACACGACTCTGTGTGTGTGTGTGTGTGTGTGTGTGTGTGTGTGTGTGTGTGTGTGTGTGTGTGTGTGTGTGTGGTCGTACGTGCATAGTACAGTATATGTAAACGCATGTTGGTTTATGTGTAAACCAACACTGCACTACCACACCCTGCTCTTTATATCTCAAACGTAATTCTTAATGTTGTTTCTCCACCCTATAGCTGAAAAGTGACACATTAAACTTTAAACCCACATAAACAATATTGTTTTTCAATTTTTTATGATATTTTTTGTTATATTCCTTCTAACAAATATGCAGTTCTCTTCATCTTCACCATCTATATTTATTAGTGCTGTGTTGTTGGATTCAAATATGTTTTCTTGAAATAGCTTACTCACTTAGAATTTCAAGTACTGACTTTTAATCATATTTGTATTATTTGCAGACTCAGGTGATGTGCTGTCTTAATATGAAGTATGAAGTAATTCTTTCTGTCTTCTTTTATGGGTTGTAGTCCAAATTACCACCAGAAAGGGGTTGCAATCCTAATAACTGTATTGTACCATTAGGCACTACTACAAACTAGAATTTCCTGGAACTATTAATACAAAGGTAGTGTTTCCCACTCGAGCACTATTTAAAAGATGAATAGTGCACACGAAATGAATTACCGCTATCGTTCGTTAATATTAACATTCAGCACATCAATCAGTATAACGATTAGTAGGCTACTCCTTTTATTTAGTGGAATATTGTTGTAGCGTAACACCAGCGGCAGGGGTCAGCATAGAGCCATTTTGAAGCTTAAAGCCGGTGTTACGCCTAATTCTGTGTCCTGCCGAATTCAGTGACCCTTTCGAAAGTGCGCATGCGCCACCTAAAATCAT
>JAODUE010012001.1:0-27103 GCA_027564755.1 Amblyopsis hoosieri | reverse complement strand
TTGCATGTTCTCCCCGTGTCTGCGTGGGTTTCCTCCGGGTGCTCCGGTTTCCCCCACTATCAAAAAACATGTCAGGTCTCCATGTTCTCCAGTCAGTGCCATGTGACCAGAGACACTGCCAACAATCAGGAGGTTGGTCCCCGGGCGCTGCACAGCGGCTGCCCACTGCTCCCTTAAGAGAGGGGTTAAATGCAGAGGATCAATTTGGCTACATGTATGTGTATGTGACAATAAAAGCACCTTGACCTCTGCTAAGAATTGGCCAAGAAGCGAAATGTACATTAAATAATTGCCACCGGACAGACATCTCTATGAAAAGGCTCCATGTGATGAGAGAGACGGAATTAATAACTCAGTGAAAGACACAGTAAAATAAAAAGATAGAGGCAATTAGTGTGCGTGTGTGTGGACATATATAGGACCTGAAAGAAAAAATAGGCCTGTGGCACATTTACAATGTACAGACACACACACAGCCTCTTACATAAAGGAGGCATATAACTGACCAACAGTGGTTGACTACCAGATAAATGGTCATGGATTCGAGCCCCAGCAAGCCTGGCCTAAGCAAAATGCAGACGTAAAATGACGTGTATGTAATCTCCACTGAACTGCTCCTAATCCAAAATATACTACAACAACCATAATGCATTGTACCTAATTCTCCTCAGTCAAACCAGCTAGGTGAATGTGGGTGAGTCAGTGTCGTAAAACGGCATGGTTACAGCGGATATCGTACGACGTTCTAAGAATTCCTTCCGGGAAACTCAACTAAAGCTTATATCTAATGCCCACGTGTTAGACTGGCTCAGGGTGTGTGACAGATCTGCGGTCACGGCGAATCAGACGGCCACAAAGTAAAACCTTGCTGAGCGCTCTATTCAGCTCTATTGACTCTGTGGGTATACTGTTGATGCTTGGTGGTTTGTGAACTCCTGCGTCGCTAGTTAAAACCAGAGGGCTCAGCTCTCTGAGTCAAGGTTAGCCACCTACCCCATGCTGAGACCTTTCCCTGGGTAAAACCAGCTTGCATCCACTGAGTTGCAGACTCAGCGGTCAGAAACCTGCCAAACAACACCACCACGCCAAGTGGTGACATCTCAGGCAACTCATTGTAGGGCATCAACCCCCACAGATAGCGGGGTGGATTGTGCTCATTGTGACTATACGTCACACTAGGGAATTTAAAATTAAAAGGTAAAGTCAGCGATTGTAGGCTAATACACATTTCTGTTAAATTCTCACGGTGAACTACGGTAGGTGGCTGCTCTGTGTGCACGTTGAAACAATTATTTCTATTTCAATATTGTTTCTACATAGCCCTGGCTCTGTAAATGGGAACACAAACATAAAGTGGTGCAGATGCAGATACACTCGTGCCCTGGCTGTCAATCTGCGTAATGTGCAACTATTATGCATGTATTTTAGTCTGGCAATGCAATTACTGCATTATGCTAACATAATGCTAACAGCAGCAAAACGAAACAACAACATTTTGTTCACTGCTCAAGCTCACTGACTTTGCTGCCGCCTACCGTGATATGGTTTGTTGTTGGCTAGCTGACGACCACAAGCGTCTGTCCTTTTGCGTGAACATTGAGCACAAATCCTGCACACAACTTCAGAAGTGGTTGTCCTTTTTCAATAGGTGGGCTATAAACTCAAAGTAGGCTGCTGGCAGATAGGCAAAGTGGAACGCGGATGCCGTTATTACAGATCACTTTACGGAGGAACAGTAGGGAAGGAAACACGATGAGCATTAAATATAAGTAATGTAGGCCTATAGTAATGTATTAATTACTACTTCAATTGTATAGATAGTCAATAATGTATATGTAGTCATATTCTTTTTTGAAGTGTAATAAATTAGGCTAAGGAAGAATATATAGCATATAGAATATATATTGTTTTGATTTCAGTTCAAATATCTACAAGCGTTCTCTAGAATGACTGAGTACACCTTTAAGTTAAATTATTGAAATACATGGACCTCATTTTACATGATTTGCTATGGGCAATGTGCTGAGTGGTCCCATATGATGGCAGACTCTCTATAAGGGATGCCTCTAGCATGCTAGCTATCACTGTTGTGAAAGAACCCTTTGCACTTTGCTTTCATGCCAGGGAGAACGCAAAGGGCAACCATTCCAGTGTGAAGGACAACTCCATTTGTCCTTCAAGAGCAGCATTAACTGGCCAGATGGACCAAATCCTTTAGGCAGATTTAGATAGCATTAAACTAGGGAGTCTAGAAGAGGGGGGAGGGGGCTGAACTGGTTGTGTTTGACAGAACATGGACCTCAGAAAGGTCTGGTACACAATGAGCTGAGCAGTTGTTTATTTTCATTTTTTTTCTATTAATAACAAGGGTCTTTTATGACTTTTTGAGGCCTTAGTTCAAAAACCATGAATCTAACGTACGTGCGCTCAATAGCCAAATCATCAGAATGTCGGAATTTATTCAGGAATTCAGCGGAGAAGCGAGAGCAAGGCACAAAAACAGACTTGTTGATACAGTGCACATTCAGAGGCTTTGATGGGGAACGGGCCGGAACTCAGCTCATCAGAGAGCCCGTACACACATTCATGGGCATACGCTAATAAAGCCCACTTGTGCATAATGAGTCAGGGGTCTCATGCAAAGGTTACTTCTGTTCGCCTACGGAGCTTCTTCTTTCATTGCGGCTGAAACTATGCATCAGAGTGGCTGAAATGCTAATGTCACAATGCTAATCGCGGTACTGCATCTGTGACATTGTAGTCCTTGCTGCCATAAGTTTTCTGCGTGAAAACACCTCTAGTGGAACGCACAGTGGGTCTACTGTACATCACACTTACTACCGTGACATTGGAGTTACTGTACAGTAAAAAAAACGCCCTGTATCCCCCCCAAGTAAAGAGGAATCTGATATTTCACCACCAGACAGACCTACTTTTGTACCTGGTTCAGCTCCAGTGTTCTCCTCTGAGATGTTACAGCCAGCCTAGATTACCAGCTCAGCTTGTGAAATCAATAACAGGAGTCCTTTGAAGAGCATGTTGGGAGAAGGAGAGGGGAGTTGGGCTGTCTGCAGCAGGCTGAGTATCCCTACATTGCTGTGTTAAACACAAGGGCTATAATTAACCACGCGAGATGCCAGACAGGCAGAGATGGGCGCCATGCCAACGGATCAGCCCTAATCACTATATTCACTTTGTCAGGACCGCTCACTTCGCCGCTGCTACTGATAGCGTCTGGCAGCCATGAGAGAGCTCGTGCAGGAGGCAGGGATCAGGAGCTCTCACGTGCTGGAGGTCCAAGAGAGCTCCAGCAGACTGGACAAGCAGACACTTGTCTCAGGCCATCTAACCACCGTTATATCTGCACATCTGTGCAGGAAGCGAGTGAATGCTGCAGACTCTAGGCCTATTCATTCCTTTAAATGCTACTGTACACAGTGTGTAGAAGCACCTCTTGTCTTATATCACATATCACATATTTCTGTCAGATATGAAGCAACAGGCACAAACGCAACACTTTATTACGTTAATCCTCACACACACAATGTATGTCCCTACACTGATCGCATTGGCTGCCCTTCAGAGACCTTGAGTAGACGCCTGTTGGATATCAAAGCCTTAGAAACGAGGTCCTATGAAAGGCGGACTTATAGACGGAGGAGGCCATTTACATGTGGCCACGTCCAAACACCCTTAAAACTGTACACACTTGAAGAAGCTTCCTATGTCGAGTGGAGAAACTGGGATAAAGGCATCTTTATGTCAATGTCTAAGAGTGGACTTTCATTTTCAGTCATCTTCAGACATAACATAAATTTATAGGAACCAGGAATAGTACATAAGAGTCTTAAATATAAGTGATAAACATTATCCCTTGTCTGGATAGCTTATTTAGCTTAATGTTAAGTCAACACAACGGTATAGTGTACAGCATTATCTGTCTTTGGTCACTGCAAAAAACAAGAACAATGAACAAAATCCATTGGCTGCCAATGCAAGTTAAAAGGTATAGTAAGTAATTCTGGAGAACGCTTGCTAACTTAGAACCCAAAGCAAAAGCCCCCCCCCCCCCTTCAATGCCACAGGCTGCTCCCTCAGAAGCTCCGCCCCCACATAAGAAACACATCGCAAAAGGCTAGCATATTATTGTGTGGTGCGGTCTGCACCACTTTTTTTGTGAGGGCTGAGTAGAAGTACCCTCTCCTCTCCCCCTCTCCTTACCCACCTCCCCTCCTCTCCCCCTCTCCTCTCCTTGCAGAGTTCACAGAATTCCCAGAGAACGGGGCCTCCCGGAGCAAAGCCCCCAGCACGATTAATGTAGTAATGGGTTATTAAGCCTTGACATAAATTCCCGTCCTGGACAGTTTCAATGGAAAAGTATCCTGATTTATGGGAGCACTGGAGACAAAACAAAAAAAGGTTTGGTTTGGTTTTTCCACCTCTTCACTGACACTCAGTATGGTGGAATCCCAATAGATATATCCTTGTGAGACCATCCTGATCCTGCAAACTCCAATTTCATTTTTCTGGAAGTATCAGGCTGGAGCCCCTCAGCATTTGTCGCTTGTGTACAAAACAATCAGCTAATCAGACGTTTTCCCCCCAAGACGAAGGCTTAAGCTTGCTTTGTGCGTTTCACTGCATAACGTAATAATGCAGTGCTTTATTTTGCTAATTGAAATCGTTCGGTTAGCGTGGCTATGCCCAACTATTGCTCAGACCATTCAGCGACCAGTAGCGTTGGCAGGTGGAATGACTTTTAAAACAGTTTTGTTTTGAAATGGTGGTAGAACAGCTGACCAATAGTTTCAAAATGATCCTGAGAAGAGGCAATAACTGCGAACACTTCCTAATGGAGCGTGTCCAGATCCTATTCACTGAGTGAGGTTAGGGTCTGGATACGCCAGGTTATCTTTATGTTTTTTTAAGCAGGTCGTGTCGTTTAGTTTCCAAACAAATTCCAACCAAGTTTAATGTCTGATTCGGTTAAGTAGTTGATCATCCTGCATGTTAATCAAAATACCCTTCCTGTCAAGTATGCAGGTCTTGACGCAGTCAGCTTTCGCTGTGTCCCAGACCTTACGCCTAGTAAAGGCTGGCTCAGCTAGGGTGCACACCTAGTAAAGGCTGGCTCAGCGAGACTACACACCAAATTAAGGCTGGCTCTGCGGGAAAGGAGACTTGACATTCACTCGTGGAGCAGCCAGCTGCAGGCCGCATGCTCCTCACGGGACCTCTAGCACTGCCTGTGGGGGCAGACAGTGTAAATACAGCGGTGCCAGCCTTTTACAGTTCCTATAGAACGCTTGGCGAGTACCCCCCCCCACCCCCCACCCCCCCCCCCACCGCACCCCCCCACGCACCCCCATCCTGCCCAGGATGTGACATCACGGAGGGAAAGCAGCCGTTGGCCACTCAAGCGCTAAGATTACTCCCTAAATGGAGAAGCACACTGCAGTGTGTGTGTGTGTGTGTGTGTGTGTGTGTGTGTGTGTGTGCGTGTGTGTGTGTGTGTGTGCATGCTTGTGGGTGTCACTAAAGTTTGATTGCATTTTTTTTAAATTGTTCGGGTTGCAATGATGTGGACACACTGTGTGTGTAGCATACATAAATGTTTGTACTACATTGAAATATTGTCTATATCTGACAGCATTCTGATTGAATGTTGAGTGAATCTGTTATGGTAAGGCAAACATTACTCAGCGGGGATCAGTTTGTTACGAGTGACTGGTTTCGGCCAAAACAAAACGTTAAAATCATTGATGTGGATAAGTTCTGTCCACAGAACGTACTGTAGCAGGACAAAATCCACCCACAAAGGCAAGCATTGTCAAGTTGAGATGCCTCCATTACTACATTACAACAAACAAATCACATTTAAATAATTGTTCATTCAAAGTATCTTTGCTCTGGAAACTTCAATAACGTCAATAAATAATGGATGTATGAGTGTGATAACCCTGCACAAGTAGAGAGAAAGAGAGAGAGAGATAAATAGAAATATCATTGGCAGGTTAGCTATAGTAGCGCATCCCAGCTAGAATCAAGCAGCTAGCATAGCCCAGCTAGCATGGCCCAACTACCATTGCCCAGCTAATACAGAGCAGCTACCATAGACCTGCTGGCACAGAACAGCTAGCATAGAGCAGCTAGCATAGCCCTGCTATCACAGAGCAGCAAACATAGCCAATCTAGCATAGCTAGCATGGCCCAGCTAACACGGGGCAGCTAGCATAGCCCAACTAGCATAGCTAGCATGGTGCGGCTAATACAGGGCAGCCAGCATAGCCCATCTAGCCTTGCTAGCATGGTGCGGCTAATACAGGGCAGCCAGAATAGTCCATCTAGCCTTGCTAGCATGGCCCGGCTAACACAGGGCAGCTAGCATAGCCTATCTAGCCTTGCTAACATGGTGCGGCTAATACAGGGCAGCCAGCATAGTCCATCTAGCCTTGCTAGCATGGCCCGGCTAACACAGGGCAGCTAGCATAGCCCATCTAGCCTTGCTAGCATGGCCCGGCTAACACAGGGCAGCTAGCATAGCCCATCTAGCCTTGCTAGCATGGCCCAGCTAACACAGGGCAGCTAAAAGACGGCACTCACCTCTGGTGCGTTCTTCTTGAACTCGCGGCTCTGATCGATGAGCTTTTTTCTGGCCTGCTCGCTCTCATCCTGCCTGTTGGCCAAGGCTGTGGCTGCGGTGTCCAGCTCTTTCTGCAAAAGGAGAAGACAGCAGGATAAAGCTAAGGAGGAGAGACCGTATGTAGGCCGTACCATGCATCAACGTTATCGTTGCGATTATATGGTTATAAACCATAGACTGTATGGACAAACCCTCGTCGCCCTACGTTCTTTTCAACAGATTTAAACACTACGCTGTGCTGGCTTTGGCGGTCGCCATCTTTGCAGTACCTCCCTCTGCCTGTAATCCATTAAAATGTAATAAATGTATCACTAATACATGTTTAACTGAAAGCCTAGTTCAGCCGGCCGTGGAGATGAGCCGACAACATAGTAGGCCAATACCAGTATGGGTTTGAAAAGTGTGCAATACTCCTGCTGCTATGTATTCTACTGTACATTTGTGAACAATCACACTCTTTTCAACAGCTCTTTGGTACAAAGGAGGGAATCCAGTCTACTTGATGGTGAGAGTTGTTCTTTGTGCCAACATTTCCATGCCTGCCCTCAATCCACTCCCCTTTACGGGAACAGGGAACCAGCAGTCACATTCAGAACATGCTAATGAATTGCATTCAAGGAAAACTTTATTTACATTCCATAGAGGATAAATTCACAGTAATACATTCATTCTGTAATACACAGCAGAGTCACCTTGTGTAATGTTTTGACATTAAGTCTGAAAATATGATGTATGTTAGTGCTGCTAAACCTAGTCCAGACATGCAAAACACATTTAATTATATTAGGGGGATGTCTAAGTTTGTGTCTAAAACTGATACAAATCTTAACGTATCATTACATTCTACAGTATGAATGTCCTGGTATTAAAATATATGAGTAATAAACGTATTGCCTCAAATTTGTTCTGTCTCACGTTTGTAATTGTTCAATGTGTTAGATAAAGAGATAAAGGAAATCTGCCTCTAGTGAACAATTATAAAGTATTTATCATGAACTATTTGGTTTGTAATATCCTGTCTATTATTCATTTTTGCATTATTGTTTTAATATTTTATTGTTGATTTATTTGCATTTTACCATTTGATATTTTTTATTTTCTTCAACTGTAAAGCAATCTTTTATGAAATCAACCTTTTATGAAAAATGCTAAAATTATTATTTCTTATGACTCAGATATCTTCATCATCAGACTACCTAACATAGTAACCCCGGCCCGCAAAAAGAAAAGAACAAAACAGAACAATGACCCGTAGTTTTGAATGGCTTTCGGAGCCATCAGATCCGGTTCCCTTCAAAGAACTGTAATTCCCATCACTGATATTCTCTAGCTGACCAATCCACCCACTCGCTGTTAATGTCCTGTATGCCTAGTGCTGATCAACTACATAGTCCTCTTACCACAGTGTCTGCACATTCTTTTACTCACTTTTATTCCCACCATCGCGCTCTACTTTCTCTAACGGTACTGGGGGAAAATGCAAATGAGGCACAACATGGGTCTGTAACCTAGTAATAACACTAAAATAGATCCCGCAAAACTTATTTTCCCTCCTAAACCAACAAGATGGCGCCGGTGTCAGCACTGTAATTCCACAAAGGGGCCAACTTTCCCATCAGGTCGGCCCCCCATGCTTTTCACAGGCATGCTAATTAGGTCTCTGTAGGGATGAAGGCACTGATACAGTGATAACAGTGGTGTATATTGATCCCTCTTCCTCAACGCACAGGAAGGAGCCTCTCCAGCGATGCGGACTGGATTAGGTCGTGCGATTAATTTACGTATTTAAGAAGAAAAGAGATGATCTTGGCGAGCACATGGCGGTGAGATGATGTTTGTCAGCGTGGAGGGAAAGAAGAGAGAGAGAGGAAAGAGGCCTACTTAACAGAAGTCCCCTATGGAGTTGGCACTCGGGAGACTCTGATTAACCGATTGCACAGATGAGCCGTTTATGCACTCGATTTAGCTAATCACTTCAAATTGATTAACATTAGCTCTTGGTGCTAATGTCGCTCTGGGACCCCGCTCTGTCCGGGGATAATTATATTATCAACAAGAATGTGGGTTTTCTGCAGCTTCTAATGCAAAGTCGGGAAGGAAATTGTATTTAGATGCTGCACAAATAGCTTCGAAAGCAGCCATGCGGCTCAAGCTATGTTCTATGAAACTGGAGCACAGGAACAGTTTGATAATAGTAGTTAGGCCTGTAGGACTCAGACTGTGTATGAAAGTTGCCACCCATTGGTATCTGAAGAGGAGCTTTGAAGCTTGGAGATTGCTTTTAAAGAGGCCCTCTGAATTCTGCAGTTAGAACTCATAAACGGCAGCTACTTTTGCTCTCTGAATACTGTCCTTCATGGTCTAATCTCAGAACCCTATATTCTTTCCAGCACGTTATTGGACATGATCACATCTCTGACCATGCAACCTTTTGGTTCAAAAATAGCCTTTTCTCCCAGCTCGAGCCCAGTGCCTCTCCCAGCCTGCCCACACCAGACCAGACTGCCGCTCCGTAATGGTTTTCTAATATTGCTAATGGATGAATTCTGCTGGCTCAGGCAACCATGATTGTCTTGGTTAATTTGTTCGGTAGTAAACACTGATGGAACAGATGACCCCGGTCCCCGGAGAGTCTGCCGCTCCCAGATGCTATCAGCTGTATACATGAAAGGGTGGCGGTGAGGCGGGGGAGTCTACGAGAGAGGCTCTGTGCCTTTCTCTCTTTGGTTTCTTCTTTCCTTTATCTTTTTCTTTCTTGCTTACATCCCTTATTTGTTATGTAGGTCAGTGGTAGGATGACACATTTGGCGCTTCAGGCCAAAAGGGTGTGGTTAGTACCTGCCTGGTACCTGCTACGTTTTGTGGTATCACCTCCATCCATCGAGGTTCCAAAAAGTGACGTTGAAACACTGCAGACTACTGACTGGTCAGAGACAAATGTCACTAGAATCATCACTGCGTCATTGTGCGAAGGAACATACGACGCACAAACCCGCCATTTTGAAATATTCGAGACGAGTTGGTATCATCTGGTACAGTAAACCAAAGACTTAACACCCTGATGAGTGTTGAGGCGCGTTCAGATGCAGTGCCTTAAGATGCAGTTCCTCTAATGGCCACACGGTGTCTGACACCAACACAGAGCAAAAAGAGCTTCAGAATGACTGGATGGGACAGCAACCAACATAATACTTATTAGATAAGTTTTCACCCACATCAAATAAGTCAAATGGAGTTCATGCTGTGTCTACTGGGTGGAAATTACTAAAAGGGATCAATAACTTCATTAAGGGACTTGCTGATCCAAATTAATAAAATAAATGTTATCAACAGAATTTATGCATGGCCCATTTCATATACAAAACATAATCACACCAGAGGCATTTTAATTCACATTCCATTATTGTCTATCTGTCAGCGAAATGTAACCTAGTAGATAAAACATGGATAAAGTTTTTTTTAGGTATCATCTGACCCAATTTCTGAAAAGAACGCAGGTGTGTGAAAGTACAGGACTTTCCAAAACAGCAGCCCCGACACCGCTGCTGACGAGGATAGAAACAGAACCCTCATTAATTCTCCTTTTGAACGAGCGCTGTGCCGCACAGACACCAACATCTAATGGAGCTGTGAAAACCCTTAACGAACCAGGGGAAGTTGGAGCCAGGAAGAAAAGATCTGTCACGGATTATATGAACATTCGCAATTAAGCAAGACGAGAGCTTCAACTGATTCATAGCTCACAGACGTCTTGGGATTCTGCCCAAAACATTACTACAACTTGTTAATTCAAGTGAATTCAAGTGTATGTCCCACAAATAAATTAAATCAAATAATTAAATCAAATAATCAAATCAATTAATAATCATATTAAAGCAAATAAATATAGTACAGCCAAACTGTCAATATATGCTCGTCAATTCTGAGAAGTGCAATTCAAGTTAAAAAAATGTATTTGTTTTGCCAACATACAGAGATATGATGCTTTTGATTAAGCTTCAGTCTGGAAAGCCTAGAAATAATTTTGAATGTGTCCGAGTAGCAACTGAACTTTTAATCAGCGTTGTGTTTATATCTATATGGGCGTAGTTTAGGTTTGCACTTAGCCAAAACTACCAAATGGTTCATCCAAACAACTGTATTTTTTTTAAAGTACCTGCCCTTTACAAAACCATTTTAATGTACGGCTCCCCAGATGGACTTGTGACAACAATTCATCTGGCATGTCAGGTTATCTTTTGATATACAGTAGCACGTTGTTTTGTGTTGCGATTATTATGTTGAAACTTCAATAATGGCAAAGCTACTTCAAGGTGTGTGGCTTGCATACTTGTTTTTATAGATCCTCTATAGCTGCTTTCTAAAACAAGGCAAACATGCCTTTATTGTGTAGGCCTACTTCACAACACAGATTTTATATCCTATTTGATATCACTCCCTCTATATTCTTTAATGTAAAAGCACATTTATCTCGCAGCTACTTCAAATGATTTCTATATACTGCAGTTATAAGATATCATTCAGTACCACAGTCTCTCCATGATAAGATTCAAGATGACATACTATAGTCTATATAACAATATATTTGATCATAACTGGATTAAGAGCTAGATTAGAAAATGAGATTATTTACACCAATGGGTGGTTGTTTTGTTTGACCATTATAGGCTATGTATTCATTTAAAACTTAATTAGAAGTCAGACCTGACTGAGGTTATTTTTGTAGCCCATTTCTATGTTGAGAGTTACAGTAAAGCTCACTTTATTTAATCGTGTAATCTCCATTTATGTAAACAGCTACAGTAACGGCATTAAACTAGAGAACATTTGACTCTGGCTCAATGCAACCATTCACCCTTTTGTTTACAGAAATGGAAAAGTAAATCAATTACCACTTCAAAGAGACTTTAGCCATACACGTCTGTTTTACCTCAACACTGTGTCCCTGACAACTACTTCCAGAAACTTCCACGAAAACCTTTTGTACTCTGTATCACCACCAGTCACAACAGAGCGAGCTTTGTCGTCCCGCCTAATTGCAGTATGTTGACCCACGCTCAAGCAACCCAGGTCAGTCAGTGTTGACTCAAAATACCCGGTATCCAAACAAGGAGGTCCAATTGAGCAAATCTATGAATACCCACTCATGCATCTTGTATATGACTATGTGTGTGTGTGTGTGTGTGTGTGTGTGTGTGTGTGTGTGATAAGAAAACATTTAGAGCAAACCCAGTGACTTAAGTCTTACTAATGCTACCACAGCACTCTTAATGGTGTGCTCCCAGTGAGAAGTGAGAAGTTGAGCACACTTGGCAGGTGGAGTTGTGACAGTTTTATGGTAAAATACTTGACAGATTCTGACTCACACAGCATTAAATTTTACAGGGCCTCCGGGCGCACTGTGTACTTTCACCAGCTGGAAGCACGTAGAGGGGCATTTGTAATTCATAAAGGATGGCCTTCCCACCCTGGTTTATGGTGTCAGAAGAAATCAGTTGTTATGCATTATTATTATTATTATTATTATTATTATTATTACTGGGACCGCTGTAAATGTGTGTTGTAATTATTCACTGGTGAAGCAGGTAGGATCATTGGTACACAAACCTTAACCATTATTTTTTAACAGGATCATAAAAAGCTCACATAGTATTTTATCTTATAATACATAATACACTATTTCAATAAGCAATTATGTCCTTATGATCCAGATAGACTGTTAATAGTGGATGTTCTTTTCTGTAACTTATAAACAAATATTGTGATATGTTCCTTGACATCTTGAAAATGTCTAAAAATACTGTTATATTTTGCCCAGGCCCGTGTAAGAGTTTGTGTTTGCTAAAGTGTGCGTTCTGTGTGTTAATGGAATTTCCCCAAAATTACCTAACTTACTCGGCAATGCCACAATGGTCTCATTGTGCTTAGAGACATTCACCTTGCCTTTGACCCACCCCCAATCCTTGATTGACATCTCGGCTAGCCAATCTGTGTTGTCCAAGTTGGACGTGGGTTTAAATTGAGGATGATTGCATATCAAATCAAATGGTACAACTTAAAACACACGGTTTTACATTTAGCTAGGAGATACAGCTCGGAAATACAGAACTTTTGAAAATGCATCAAGGAGCTGAGTGAGGGGAGGGGAGGGGCTGAGAACATTTGAATTTGATGACGAATGAACGTACTAAGTGTACCATTGAAATCCAGCCAGGTCCTGGGGGTGATTTTAACGCATATGACGCGTAGATGTGTATTCAGCCCATAAAATGCAGAGTTTTCTGTTACTCTGTTGTGCCAAAAATTGGGAATTTTGCCAATATTATCTGCATTGATGTGTCTCATCACATTTCAACCCTATTACTTAGTTTACAGCTCAAAAAACAATATTTAGGGTCTAGTCACTCTTTAACTCACTGATAGCTGACAGATGTCTATGACATTTCTAACTAATTATACTAAATGAATAGGTCTTAAATACTAACTACAGTAAAGTGTTTTTTTCCACCTGAACCTAACTGTATTGTGTCATCTCACAATGATCAACAGTGTCGATTATTTATCCAAAAATAAAATAAATTCTTCAGCTTGGAGTTCTATTTCCACTGTACAAACTCCACAGATGTGATTGGAAACCTACATGGTCATCAAAAACAAAAACCAAAAAACAGTTGGCATTTTAAAAATACTTCAGGACGTTCCGTACTTGTGTCAGAGAAGCCATGTGGACTATTATGTCACGCGGCTCTAGATCAGTTTGATGTGGGCATGCCTGCACAATGACAGAGAGGGAAGAGGACTTGCATTTCAATCAAAACACAAAAATAAGTGTGCACTTAAATACGTTGTAGTAAGCCTGTGTTTAAATGGGGACATCTTGGTTCTCCGTAGACATGGCTACTTCGCGTTGGTTAGACGTGCACCCATAACTGGTACCCGTCTATAGTCGTAAAGAAATATTTGGGGTATCACACTGTACCGAATACAAGCAAACTGTTTCCCAATATTCATCACACAGCCACTTGGCACGACACAGGAAAGCTTGAACCCCTCCATCCAATTACGCGACATGTGGGCAGATAATGACATGATTGCAGCCACATCAGTCAAGTCAGCAGAGGGGAGAAGCAGCCCTCTGATCAAGTATCTCTCTGATCAGAGGCGCCAGTCTGACAGAGGAAGACAAACACTTAAAGGTGGAGTCAGGGATGCTGGGGGAAGATTGTTGATATTAGAACTGGATCAAAACAAAAACAACTCTCCCCTCGATGCCAAAGGGTGCTCCCTGAGAAGCTCCGCCCCCCCCCCACCCACATTGGTCACGCATTGCCAAGGCTGGGATAGTGTTGTGTGGTGCGGTCTGCACCACTTTGTTTGTGCTCCTAGTCAGAGAGCCAGTAGGAACACCAGATTCGCACACGCACAACAACAGATAAATACAAGAAAATCTGAGGAGAGGAAACACTATCATAATAATAATAATAATAATAATAATAATAACTTTAATTTATATAGCACCTTTCAAAACAATATCAAACAAACATGCAACAGGCTACAGCAAAGTGGTGCAAGGGGAGATAGTAGGTTGGGGTGAACATGGTTTTTGAGTTGTTTTTTTAGTTTGAGTTTTTGGTCCATGGATGGAGCGTTGCAGATATCTGCAGGGAGGGCATTCCTGAGAGTCGGGGCTGCTGCACTAAAAGCTCTGTCTCTGATGGTACAGAGTCTGGTGCGGGGAATGCAGAGTAGGCCAGCTTTTGAGGACTGGAGGCTCCTGGGTGGGGTACGGGGTGGGAGGTGGTGAAGGAGGCTCCGGGGCTCCATATTTATGTGGTTGTAGAGTTGCCATAAAACAAGAGAAAGACGCCATTGGGTGAGAAAAACAACGCTGGCCTTCAGCACGAGAGCTGCACCATTGCATCATGCCTGGTTGCAACTGAGCGACAGCTCAAAAACAAACTAAATGGTCTGCTGAACGTCAGCAGAGCAACAGCTTCCACAAACATAATGCAGGCCGGAGCTCATGGCCATCTTGGAAGTTTATCCCACACAGTTAATCATGCTGACAGATACAGTACAGCCCCAGACACAACGGAAGAGTCTAACAGTGACGGGAGACCATGAAATAACGATTAAATTCAGCGAATTTCACCTGCGTTGGCATTGGCAGGCGAAATTACCGCCGGTGACACAAAGTTGGTGAGATCAAACCTTTTTAATTACTACCAATGGGATACCATAGATTGAAAGATGGAGGACACATTTCATTTGGGAAATATACAAGATGCTGCGCGAATCGCGTGTGTCTGGGGCAGGAAAGACCGGTAACTAAGGGAAAGACAGGGATTAATAAAATGTAAGTCTCGGTTGCCAGAAAGACTTGGAGAAGTGTCCTTGGACTTATCTCCCGTCGGCCACAGGGTTGCAGGCCACTGATGTGATCAAGGCAACGCTGAGCTATACTTGGATCGTTGTCTTCACAAGTTGGGAGACAGCTCCAACTGCTCAAGGAAGGATGTGTGTGTGTGTGGGGGGGAGACCCTTTTAGCTCATTATCATTTTAATGTTCACTACACACACACACACACACACACACAGTCCTCCACCCATGCATACATTCCTGAGATACTTTCTGTGTTTCTGCACGGACTAATTAGAAATCGCACAGCATTCTGGCAGCATCACACGTGCACACATACAGTGTCCAGGCGTGTCACATGCAGTCTTAGCCTCTTCAGTACTACGTCACATAACGTCAGCTTCCTAAAATAATTATGTTTTTTGTGTTTATGCCCCAGAACCACGCTATTTTGGAAGCTCTCCGCAACACACTTGACCACTCCAAACAATAACAAAAATATTGCGATAATATCGCATACCGCGCTATTAAACCAACCTAAATCACTAAATTACAGTAACTAGTTACTAGCATATCAATCAAAATACCTCTCCTTTCAAGTAGGCGGATCTTGACACAGTTAGCCAGTGCCGTGTTCCAGACTTTCCGTAGTAAAGGCTGGTAGCAGCAAAACTCTGCTTGAAAGCCATCTTTTTCTTTATTTTTACTTATATACATTTGCTAGACTACCATGCTAGACAAAAAATAAATAAATAAATAAAAAAATAAAAAAACATTAGCCTAAACTAGCCGATGCCCTAAGCTGATCGCCTCGCTATCAGGCGGCTATAGTTATATAGCATAACATGTGCAGAGCAATGCAAATGTTATGCTTTGAACAACATTGTTCATGCTGTGCTTTGTTAGATGTTACTACGCAGCTACAACTGACAATATGACACTGTAACCATTGCCTTTTATTGTAGTAGCATTATAATAATAATAATAATAAGATTGTACCTGACTAGAAAAGACTACCATGGTTTTAAGCTAAGGTGCATGCTTCATGTTTCGTGCATGTTTCACCTTAGTGTTGTTATTTGTCGTACCAAGACACAAGTGGAAACATCCAGGTGGAAAATTACTTTGACAGACAACACTGCATTCTGTCTTGCTGTATACGCTACAAATCAGCCTGACTATTGGTAAATGGACTGCATTTATATAGCTCTTTTCTAACATTTTGGACACTCAAAGCACTGTACAGTGTTGCCTCACGCTAACCCATTCACACACACATTCATACACTGATGGAGATTGCTGTCGTGCAAGGCGTGACTAACTACCGGGAGCAGTTAGGGGTTAGGTATCTTGCTCAAGGATGCTTACAGGTACCTTACAAGTAGGTCAACACACTGGGGTACGAACCCACAACCTTCCGGCTGGGACCACTAGACCACCCTGCCACCTTATTGGCCGATAAGGTGGCACCTCTTGACTCCAACAACCACAAAAGGTGCCAGCAAGGTATGTTAATCAGGACCACTCCATAAGCTCTGACTGACTGTTCAGCTCTTCATCCACTTTTCTACTTCAGTGAATTGTGAATTCAGTTTGATTCGAATGCATTGGTTAAAGATGAGCGTAACAGGTTTTGCCCTAATCTGAAGGAATCTATGCAAATTTCATTGGTTTTCATTTTGTGTTTTACTTGCTTTTAGTTTAACTACAGCTGAGATGTACTGTACCAAAGGTGACGATACCTGCTATCATAATTTGTGTGCCAAGTCATAGAAGAAGATATAATGAAAAGGCCAAAGTCTGAGTAACGTGTGAATAGAGAGCGTTGTAGTTTGCAACGAGAGGATGAACAAGTGCCGCATTCTATCGGAGAAACTTTATGTGATCACCATCTTTTTTATTTATTTATATAAAAGGCAGCTCTGTGACGTCCGACACCACCATGCATGCATTAGCATTTCAATGCTTAACGGGGGCTGGGATGCAGTGGTAAATAAAAGGTCTAACATGAATGTAATATTGACACAATACAAGTACAGTGTGTGTGTGTGTGTGTGTGGGGGGGGGGGGGCTGAAGAGAAGACAACAAGCAGACTATTTTTGTCTGAATGGGGAGGCGTTCAGGAGACGTGCATGGCCTGGAGTGCCAAGAGTGTGGATGAGGTCAGGTGGTGTGTGGGGGGGGGGGTGTTAGCTATCATGCTGTGCCCTCGCACCTCGGCACATGGCACTTCCTGTGCCTCCGCCGCTGTAAACACACACAGACGGTGACTCCCCCGCTGCACTGTAAACACACGGCACACAGACGGTGTGGCTGCCACCGTTGAGGATGTGGCGGCAGCAGGAGCGGCGGCACGGGCGTCGTGGAAACGCGACACCTGACCGCGGAGGTGTTTATCTCTCCCCGCACGGCAGAGGAGCTTCCTGCGCCGCCACCTGAGACGATGGCGTCCGTGGGCGGTGTGGTCTGCGGTCGGAAGAGCGCGCTTCCTCGCCGGTGTCACAGCGGGGGGAAGAACGTGTGTCTGTTGTTGTTCTTGCTGCCAGACAACAAGGTAGAGATTCTTCTTCTACAACATTCTGGCAGCATCACACGTGCGCACATACAGTGCACGGGGAGTCCGGCGTGTCACGTGCTGCCTGTGTGCGATAGGCAGCCATGCACCCCCCCCCCCAACACACCACCAACCAAAGACCAGGAGGGGGAATGGATGCTGGGCAAGATGGAGGCGTGCGGCTCCTACGGGCCACAGCACTCTGAGTGCAATACGTGTACATTGAGGAGAAAGTAAATGAATGACAGCAAACTAAATGGTGCGCACATTTCAACTCTGACGCAAAAGGCGTGATCTTACTCACATTTGTCTGGAAGCAACAGGAAAATATAATCATGCAAATAAACAGAAACGGGTCGCAATTTTCCCAACAAGGTCACACCCCTTGAGAACATCATAATTACCAGTTCTACTCAAATGGACAGACTTTCATTTGTAGGCTTAATCATATTCATATTATCTCATGAATAGCAGCGAAACAGAAGTGCATTTACTGTGTATGGAAAAGTTCACAGAACTATTCAACTATTCATTCACAGTTCACCCCATGGTCTCTCATAAGCACACCTCTAATGTGTCTACAATGCCATTAATAGTGTTGACATATCTTTAAAAAGCTTTATTTTAGCGCTGCACATTCAGTGATAAACTTTAACACCATTATCTGTTGGCTAGTGACAGGCCGAGCAGCTACACGGTATCCTTGACTTTGGAATTGTTATATCCAAAGCAACTTACAATAAGTACATGTGTCAATAGCTCCATAGGTTATACACCCTTCAGCATAAGCAAACAAAATTATGTTTGAATATTGACATCATGTCATCACAGCTATAAATCTATACATTATCTGCTGTATTTCATGTGCTGTATGCCATTCTATAATACAGAACATAACTTTATTCCATTATGGAAGGACGTGATGATGCCCTCCTGAATAAGCAGGATGTACTGTGTGTATAAATACCATCCTAAAAACGGTGCTTTAAAACAGAGATGGAGCGCGAAGCGGCCCACACCCAGCCAACATGTTTACAGTAAGGTGTGGTGAAACCCACATCAACTGTCTTTACCAGGCTCGAAGCTCGTGCTACCTACACAGGAGATATTATCTGCATGCTGAAACAACAGAATATGACATATGACAACATGACATATTGACATATAGTTTCTGGGAACCCGGGTACGTGATGTTTAAAGCAATAGATGTGGTGTCATTAGCTTAGCTTAAAAAAAAACAAAAAAAAACAACAGCTAGCACATCTGTGTCAGTTGGCGAGGTGGAGGTTTGAGAGACTCAAATGCGCGTACTCCCCTGGGTCGCCACGGTAACGACTTATCAGGTGGGGGAGGGGTTTGCTCAACCTTTCGGCACCTTTCAGCTAGCTTGTGACGCATTCTCCAAAACGACTGACTGCACCTTTAAAGGTGACGGCACATGCCTTGGCGTGGACTGCAGTGGGATGGGGGAGTGTGGGGGGGGGTCTCCCTTCCGTACACACCGGTTGATGTTTGTCAGCAGAATTCAAGCCTTTGGTGAAACGCTAATCATAACAGTAGTCTGACGAGAAATTAACCGCCGGCTCATGGACGGAGGGAAAGTAATGGGTCAGCAGAAAAACATCCCATTCCCGTGTGGGGCAGGCGCGACACATGCTGATTCAGACACTGTGTGTGTGTCTGTGAGTGTGTGTTTGTGTGTCTGTCTGTGTGTGTGTGTGTGTGTATCTGTGAGTCTGTGTGAGTGTATATCTGTGTGTGTGCATTTATCTGTGATTGTGTGTGCGTGTGTCTGTGTGTGTGTGTGTGTCTCTGTGAGTGTGTGTGTGTGTGTGTGTGTGTGTGTGTGTGTCTCTGTTAGTGTGTCTGTGAGTGTGTGTGCGTTTATCTGTGAGCGTGCGTGCGCGTGAGTGTGTGTGTGTGTGTGTGTGCATGCACATCTAATTTGAGCAATACCCTGCCCCCCACCATACTCCCCTCACCCGGACAACTCTTTTCGCACATTCCGATGATTTTGCCAGTGTGATGCATTTTGAAATTTCATTCCCCTCGCGCAGATTAGCGAGAGCTCTTTTTATAAACATGCTGATGCGAGTTTCCACAGAATCAGAGACGCCTGCTGCCATTTCTGGGACAGAAAAAACACGAACTTGCTACTAAACACCACAAACAAAACACACCGTAATATGAGGTCACTTGTTTGTTTGTTGGTTTTAGAACATTGACAATCGTGTTTGGAGACGTACCTTTTGAAGTGTGTAACATCTGTTTAACCTTCATGTAGCATGTAGTAACACGTAGTACAGGGCAGGTTACCATATGTGCTGTAAACACCTGAGCAGAAATAAGTGGCGTGGAAAACGAGGAACTCATTTTCATTTCAGTACCCATGTACACCATTGTGGCTGGATATGAATCTGATGTGACGCACACACACACACACACACACACACACACATACACACACACACACACACGCACGCACGCACGCACGCACGCACGTTCCCTTAAAAGGTGAGGTAAGTGATCTTTCTCCAGCTTCACTTACTCCACACACCACTCTGCCCCCTAGTGGCCAATAAATGCACATGTCACCTTTAATTCAACGCCCTCCCCCTTTGCATGTTGCCAGTAGGCGCGTTTGGGACACTGAAGGCCTCAGTCGGCTGGCTCAATAATGCATGGGGTGAGACGTGCTAGCAGCCTTCACACGCGCAGAGAGGCTGAAACTATTCGCCAGGCAGTGTGAGCTGCTTCAACACCCACACCCACCCTCCATGAAAGAGCTGCTTCACCACCCACACCCACCCTCCATGAAAGAGCTGCTTCACCACCCACACCCACCCTCCATGAAAGAGCTGTGGCTCTTCTTTTCATTTGGCTTGGTGAATTATTCAGACGGCCATCTTTAAGCATCTAAATTACGATGTGTGTCTGTGTGTGTGAGAGAGAATATGTGTACTGTATGTGTGTGTGTACTGTATACAGTATGAGAGTGTGTGTACTGTAAGCTAATACGCCTTTTGTCAAATTCCGTGAATATATACTGTAAAGCACAGTGGAAGTTCAGGCAGGACACGATTCACGTTGCTGGACCGTCAGCTGACAGACCAGCTGATTGCTGCTTTACACACATTGGCCAATAGTTAGGGTGCGTTTGTACTTAGAAAAGTGCTCACTAACATAGATTTAGACATATTTGTGAACAATATTTAAGAGAAACAGGTCTTTTGTGTACATAGAGAAAGTATTAGATCTCAGAGTTCAGCTCATGATGAATGGGGGCAAAAACAAAAGTGTTGCGTTTATAATGTTGTTCAGTGTGTGTATAACTTGTGTGTAACATGTAATAACATATGTCGATGAAGATATAAAATATTTGGCTCAACCTTTTTGGTATAAACTTATAATAACTTAGCGAAGAAGCCTTAGATTGGAACAATGCAGAATGCCGTTACACAATGACAATACATTGGCATGTTCTATTGAACAAAATTAAATCACTATAGCTTCCCTTCATCGGAGAGTGAAATCAATCCCAGAGGAAAAACAACAAACCGGCTGTTTGTATTTTGTTCAGTTGAGCGTGTCATTTTGCCAACGTACAGTAATACCACCATTGTTGTCTTTTATTTTGCCCCACCACTGTTATTGTGTGACTGCTGACTTGTTCTCGTTTCATGTGCACCCCATCTCCCCGCCCCCCCCGCCACACACACACACACACACACACACACACACACACACACTTGAACCAGTACCAATCATTTACTCCAGAAGCACTTAGAATACTTCCTGTATAGCACTGCACTGTGTTTTGAAGAAAGTTAGTGTGTGTGTGTGTGTGTGTGTGTGTGTGTGTGTGTGTGTGTGTGTCTGCGTATGTGTATTTCCTGTCCAACACACCAGTCAAAGATGGCGGCAAGCCAGCAGCGGCGGAGAAAGGGAGCCGGGCTGGCATACGTTTTGACAAATTAGCGTGTTCCTCGGGCGCACGGCTTCGCCTGCTCAACACACGTCAGTCTCAATAAAACAACACGGGACGGGCGACCCGGGAGAGCTGGACGGGGTGGAAGCTGTTTGGTGTGTGTGTTTGAGCGTGTGTTGTGGGGGGGGGAGGGGCATAAGGAGAGGTTTTCCTCTACACACTCTGGACGGCTTCCAGTGAAAACTGGTCAGAACATGGGAAACATGGTGTCAGCCCTATGGGGGAGGAAGAACGGCATCTGGCTCGTGGTTTCCCCCGGAGCACGTCCTGGCATGTCAGCCCCCCCGTGTTCTGAGGGGGGGGGTTTCCACTACAATGCCTTCCTGCGCACACGTGCACACACACACACACACACACACACACACACACACACACACACACACACACACTAAGCACCCCAGATACAGCGCACAGGTCCTATATAATGGATTTATAATATTATCTGAACCAAAGTGTGTGTGTGTGTGTGTGTGTGTGTGTGTGTGTGTGCGCGCGTGCATTTCACACACTTAAGAATGATAAACTCCTCCCACTCATGATAGTGCCCCGAAATATGAAGTATACTCAGATTCTCCATGTGCCACCATAATATGGGATTTATGATGCTGTAAACTAAATACAAATTAGTATTAATTATTTTAAAAAAGTATTTATTGTCATTTCTAATTGGGATTTTATTGAGAAAATCCCAATAAGAAATTACAAAAAATAATTTATTAAAATAATTAATACTAATTTGTATTTAGTATATACGTCATATCCCTTAAAACTCGCCCAGAACTTTACTGGTTTCCAACTGAACTTTTGGTCCGCTCGCGCATCATCAAATGTAAGAATTGTCGTATATAAAAACTGTTCCAGTGGGCCGCAGCTCACGTCAACATTTCTACCAGTATAGATTGTATTTATGTGATATATCTCCAAGCACCCCCAACACCACAATGGGCAAGCCGAGCCTTCAGGCATGGTGGTGATTGACTGGAAAGATGCCGGCTAATACATAAATTAGTAAATCAATACAATTGGACTGTACAGGTGAGTCAGACATCTTTTTTTCAAGTCACTTGTGAAAATATTCCTACATATGTGAGGATATTCATGATTATTACGATAATGGACATTCACCACGATACGATTAATGTCAGTGTTTTTATCGCGATTAACGATAATATCGTATATCGTCCCATCCCTGCAAGAGGGACAGTCGTGTAGTGTGTGCTGCACGTCGATCTGACGACTTTAAAAGCGTGTGTGAACTACAGGCATGAGCCACCCTGATTGGTTTGCTAGCAGGGTGGCTGTGTTAAAACAAACTAATAAATAATCTCAGCGAAAATGCAGCCGAGAGCAAATGTCTGGCGGAGCCAGGCTAACATGTTGTTAGCCTGGCTAACACCAATTGTATTTATATTGCAAGAAACACAAAAGCTGTCAGTGGCTGACTATAGTCCCACTGTTACGCTAAGGAGAAAAACAGTATGTATCACTACAGATGCGGCATCAACAATGATTCACTCAAAATCACTGTTTGTTCGTTCTTGGCAAAGCACTAATGGTTAGTCTGCGTAAGCATGAGAGAACGCTTCTTCCCCCCCCACGTTAATCCTGTGATATTGGATTGTGATTCATTAAACCACCACCTTATTCTTCCCCATAATCGCTGCTTTGACATGGTTTTTCCACACCACACACTGCTACAGGCAGACATCTCCCATGTTCAGAGTGGCAGTGCTGGCAACGTCACGGCCTACGCCAAAGGGTTTATCTCAGCATTTAAATATAAAGTAAATATAAAATCAAATACACTTTTAAGCAAATATCCCCACCAAGACAAAGGCAAACACTATACAGTAAGGACAGATGTGAGACGTGAGCACACTGTGTATCAGCAGGCATTTACAGTAGACTGTAGGAATCCCCTGCTTGCTCTCAACACGGGAACCTCTGCTTTGCCGACACAGAGCGAGCCACGCAGTGTAAGTAATGCTCTGGATTAAAACCTTAATCTGAACCATCTGATTATCCAGACATAAAAATGCTTTAATGAGCGATAGCGATGCTTTAGATAAACCGATATTAATCATGTTATAATCACTTCTGTGGATTTAGCGAAGATATATTCTGTGGAATTTACGTAATGGTGGAAAACGGTCACAGAAATCAGAAATGCAGCTTGACAAAATGTAAACGACGTAACCAAAGTTGAGTCTATCTTTATGAATCCCTGAATATTCGCCAGACAAGATGAGTGGGTTCTTTTCATAACCATGACTGTGAACAACAACTACATTATGAGTACATTACAAGGCAAAAGCAGATGGTACATTTAGACTAAGTTATCGTGCACAGTGGTCACACAAGCCAGGCATACAACTGGCACCAGCTCACCGGGGCACCAGGACATCCGTGCAACAGGCGCATATGAAAACTGTTCCAATGGGCTGCAGCTCACGTCAACACTTCTACCAGTATAGATTGTATTTATTTGATATATCTCCAAGCATCCCCGCACCCGCCCCTAGTCTCAGAACCACTGTGACAGCATAAAAACATAATAACTCATCTCTCGCATTGTATATTAACCATTGTTTTAATATATTTTCAGAACCTGTTGATTAGTAGTGAGCAGAAAGCTTCCTTCAGGGCCAGGAGGGAGGGGGTGGGGTACAACAACAGAGGGCCAAGGGTTGGGGGGGGGAGCGATCGCACAAGGCAACAGCTCTGGCCACTAAATCATCAAAGACAACTTTTAACAGTTCAGCGAGGGCAATAATGGTATTCTGGGACTGAGTGAAAGGACACCCTGTTCACAATAAATCAGATAAGGCTGAACAGACTGGGAAGCTCCTCTGTGCCGTGTACGCATGAGTGTGTGTGTGTGTGTGTGTGTGTGTGTGTGTGCGTGTGTGTGTGTGTGTGTGTGTGTGCGTGCGTGGGAGCCACAACACAGGCTGCAGGTGGATGTTGTTGAGTGCATACATGTGAGTGTGTGTGCGTGCACGTGTACGTCTATGTGTCTGTGAGCGCACGTGTGTATGTGTGTGTGTGTGTGTGTGTGTGCGTGTGTCTGTGAGCGCACTTGTATGTGTGTGTGTGTGTGTGTGTGTGTGTGTGTGTGTGTGTGCGCGTGCACGTGCACGTGTATGTGTCTGTGAGTGCACGTGTGTGTGCACGTGTGTGTAAAGGGTGATGGCGAGCTGTGGTGGTCCGAGGAGCCCTGACTCAGCCACGGTTCAAAATAACGCAGACACACCCCGCAACGCCACAACAGGAGGGGGGCTGGGTGGCGGGTTTTGACCAACCCACCCACCTCCAGCCTGTTCCCCAGCTACCGACGCCACTCTGTGACCCCTGACCTTCCTCTTTTTAAAGGGCTATTTTGCTAAAGGCATCTGGCTTTCATTTCACCCAGCGAAGGTCTTCGGTCACTGATATTAACTGGTAGAGTTCAGCAAGAGTACCAGGGGAGGTGTTTAGACTGGAGGTGGGGGGATAGGGGGGAACTCTGTCACACTAAACCACCACCCACCACCCTGCAGATTTGTTAAATCTCTCTTTGGACGTGGTGGTGTGTACGGGTTTCCCCCGGCACACACACACACACACACACACACACACGCACACACACAGTGATGGATGACTGTCTGGGGATCGGAGGGGTTGGGGTGACTTGGGAAGATATTGTAGAGGGGTGACTGCCAGTGTGATGTAATCGGAGCCCTCTCTCCAACACACACACACACGCTTTGGAACCTTTACCAACAGATGGTCAGCCGGTAAATTGCAAAAACACATTAAGTGGCTTTTTTTTTTTTCATTCTATTTCATTTATTAGAAGTGTACTTCTCTATTACAACTGAGCGACTGCA
Source organism: Amblyopsis hoosieri (assembly GCA_027564755.1). Taxonomy (NCBI): domain Eukaryota; kingdom Metazoa; phylum Chordata; class Actinopteri; order Percopsiformes; family Amblyopsidae; genus Amblyopsis; species Amblyopsis hoosieri. The sequence continues at coordinate 1,689 of JAODUE010012001.1, read as the reverse complement.
CCAACTACACCATTAAATGACATATCATGCACCGTATGGCATGACCTTGTATATGGAAACAGACTGACGCAAATCATATCAAATTAGCAAATCATATTCAAACTTATGTTGTTGAGCATGTCGTGTAACTAATAAGATCTGGTCTGCCTCAATAGGTTACCTCCAGCTAATTACTCTATATTAAGACCATGTCAATGAGGTTAACTAAACTAAATTAGCTTAATTGAAAGCCAGTTATTCCACAAAGGGACAGAATGTTGCTATGGGTTTCAGTGGTAGTGCATAGTTCTTTACTCATTAGTGTGTAATATTCTGGATATATGTAAGACTGCACTAGTTATTCCACATTGTGAGAGACATAAACAAATACTGTAGGCATCTGCTTGGTTATGTTCGACATCAGGTCAGCTCACAGCTTCGCACCACACAATACATCATTGTACACATACAGGGTCCACGCTCTGACAGCTCTGATATTCCTAATCCATCCTTTATCTGATCCTCCTTGGGTTTGTGCCTGTGACAAGCAGAAACCAGGATCATTATCCACAGAACTCCACGGATAATATAAATCACCAGAAGTTCACAATTGTCCTTTTAAACACGAAACACACATTTCACTACACCGAATCATTTTAACAAGGCATTACAGAGTAGTGTGTAGGATACCAAACACTTTTCCAGAGAATTGATTTTTGAACATGATCTAAGCCCTCTTCGTATCTTCACTATACTGTACCATGCACGGAGAAGGTCTTGCTGGTGTGCTAAAACTCTGCACTGAACACAGTTCTTCCACTTTGGGCTGTGTGGGTGAGGGAAAGTTATTTGTGTATTTGTGGAATCAAATATTACAGCCTTGCTTTATACGAGAAAACCTCAGAAGATGGACCCCGCGTGACCTTCATCATACCCCTGAACACCAGATTTCACAGTGGAAGCAAATTGCTTTTTATATAACTCCAACTCATTGTTATTCTGAAATGTGTCAATGAAAATTTAAATAAAACACTACAAATATTTTACTTGGCAGCTCCTATTCAGTAGAGTTTGTATGTTTTTTGAGAAACTATGGAAGCCACTGAAAGTTGGGGGGAAAACGGTTCATCATACTGTATACTGTAGCACTGACATGGAATTGATTGATGTGTAAAGAAGCTGGGAGAAGTGGAAGCTTCAATAACAGTTCTCCTAACAGAGGCTACACTATATACAGGCTATTTACTATACAAGTGATGTCATTTGCATTCCCTGAAGTAAATTGCTTTCCCTGCCAACAGCGCGTACAATAAGCACACATGTCATGCCAACATTAACATGCGGTGTGCTTAGCATAACTGACCGATCCCAAGCCCCACCTCTTTTTGTCTGTCCTCCAATAACAGTTAAGCGTTTTTGTTGAATCCGACAGAATCACTGTCAACTGTCTGTTTTCCCGTTATAGACTACTATGCTGTTTTGTCCAACCTAGTTACTGTAACTAGGTGTGACAGGTGAAAGGGTGGGGCTTGGGATCGGTCAAATAGCTTACAGGGAGCATTAACAGAACTACAGTGGGCTTCTGTTCCCGCGTGCGGGGGGGGGGGGGGGGTCTGGATAACACATGGGGGTGGGGTGGAAATATTGGGGGGTGTGGGGGAAAATTTGAGGGGGCGGGAGAACACATGGGGGTGGGGGGGGAATGTTGGG
>JAODUE010011982.1:0-27124 GCA_027564755.1 Amblyopsis hoosieri | reverse complement strand
CCATGTGATTGTTGATTAGATAATTGCATTAATGAGGAATTGAACAGGTGTTCCTAATAATCCTTTAGGTGAGTGTAGATGCCACTGTGGTAGATATGTGCAGTGCAATGGCTCTGCAGAAACTGGCCCTGAGGCTGGCACTAGCGCTAATAGCAAGCAAACATATTTTTACCACAATATATAAATAACCTATTACATCCGACGTTCAGATGTATTGATTAAGTTAAGACATAGTCTTGAACGAGTCACATGTGTCTTGACCTGACAGGAACACGGTGGAAGGGTCAGGGGGCATGTCTCAGTTTACCTGACAACCATGTTTCCAGGTAAACAGGTAATCACTACTCACGTTGAGTAGTGGTATTAATGCATGCTATTCCAGTTTGTCCTGTTTATGTTAACACAGAATTGAATACATTCTCTTTACTATTAACTAAAAGTGCCTCCAATTGAAGATGGGAGGGGAAGGGAATGCAAACTTTATCAGGGGAAGGAAACATCTTCTCAGATTCATAACAAGAACATTAGAGCCTTTCTTTTAAATATAAAAAAAACCATGAAAATGAAATATTAGTCCCTGCTAAATGTAATTGTACTAAGACATGAAAGTGTATACAGAAAATATATCATAGAATATTAATTTGATCATGATTTGGCCCATGGCTGTTTAGCCACGGGGAGTAAAAATATTGGAGTTGATCTTTGCTTCTGCATTGGAGAGCCTTAATGTATTTGTCATTTGGTCAATAATGAATGTAAAGGGTTAATCCTGCCAAATCAAGATGGAATGGGACCTCAGATAAAGCTAGGACAAGAACAACCTGGAGGACATCATTTTTTTCCTGGGTATTCGGTACAACCCTTGGGTCAGACAGATCTGTGTCACTAGAATGGCACTAGAGATGCTTGACGCAGAGCTAGCGCAGCACATTGTTATTGAGTCTATTGATTGCCTACGCATTTATAATCAGACAAAGTAAAAGACAACAGGCGCTTTGCTTTGTTATTTTGCAAAAATAGTATTGGTAGAAGTATTTGTATTTAGTTTGAAGGTTCATCGAGATCATTGATAAATATTACTTATACGACTCAAACACATTTATTCTTGAAATTATACAGTACAGACCATACACGTAAAATAAAAAGTGAATAAAACCTGGCATACACATTGCACCATGAAACCATATCAAGTGGGTTTTCATTATGTCATGTTTATTTTTAAACATTACCACTGCATCTTTATATTACTTCAAATGTTAATATTTGTGTCTTTTCTGAGGATTTCTTTAGAATCAATGCAGTCAGACATACAGTATCAAGCTTAGAGCCTACGTCATATCTAGGCTATTAGCAATGTTCAAAGTGTTCATATGCGATATCGCGGAGGTCCTGACCAGCTAGGCACGGTGGGCTGCTACATGTGATATTGTTGTAGATGGTGACCGTCGTATCAGGCTCCTCACCCTCTGCGTGAGTCTCCACCTGCCGAGGAATCACTAGTGGATTCCTCAAGCTGTAGTTTCTGAGTGTAAGAGCATTGCAGTCACATTTCCACAGGTTTCCTGACAGAAGGAGCTTTTCAATACTCCATGGGAAATCAGGAACAATGTTAGTTAAGTTGTTATCTCTCAGGTCGAGATAGCGTAGCTTGGGCATTAGTTGCTTTGTACCGTTCGGCAGAAACTGTCTGAAGATATTGTTGGACAGCAGCAAGTATTCCAAATTCTTGAGGCCAAAGAATACGTTGCCCACAAGAGTCTCCAGCCTGTTGAAGCTCATGTCTAAACCCAGCAGACCTACAAGGTCAGCAAAACCGTGCCGCTCCACCATGGAAATGTTGTTGTGTTGCAGGAAAAGCCGGCGTAGCCCGGACAGCCCAGTGAAGGCTTGGCTGGTCACCTTTGTGAGACAGCCTCTGTCCAGATGGAGACTGTGAAGCTTTGACAAACCTGCAAACACATGGTCCGGTAGACTGTGGAAGCAGCTTCCGGACAGGTTGATGACAGCCACGTGAGATAGGCCTGTGAAGGTGCCCACCTTTGCCTCCTGGACCTGGTTGTGCTCTAGCTCTAAAACCTCTAGCTGACCCAGCCCTTCAAAGATTCTCTCCCCAAGGGCTCGGATTCTGTTGTGGCTGAGACGCAGCTCTTCCAGGTACTGCAAATCGCGAAAGGTTCTGGGCCTGATTCCTGTGATGGAGTTGTTTGAAAGACGCAGCACATGAAGATGGAGGAGACCCAGGAACGTCTCATCATGAAGAGAAGTCAGCCTGTTGTTTGTAAGGTCCAACCATCTGAGTGATTTCATTCCTAAGAAGGCTCTGGGCACCAATGTAACAATCTGGTTCTGAGCCAGGTATAGTTTTTGCAGTTTCGTGAGTTTGAGGAACACATTGGCTTTAATTACCTTAAGGTGATTGCCAGTTAGATCCAACTCTTTAAGCTCAGTGAGGCTTTGAAAGAGCTGTGGTTGTAAATAAGCGAGTCGGTTCCCGGCCAGAACTAGCTCACGTAAGCCATGCAACTCATGAAAAGCTCCCTCAGGTAAGACAGCTATTGAGTTCCATCCCAGGTTGAGGAGCCACATCTGCGAGAGGCCAGCAAAAAGCCTTTCTTCAATGCGAGTGAGCTGGTTGTTATGGAGGCTAAGGGAGGCCAGGTTAGGTGTAGTTTGAAAAACTTTACCCGGTAACGTCCGAATTCTGTTCCTTTCAAGGTGAACGTGAGCTAGTGACTTCAGCCCTTCGAAAGCTTGACCGTCAAGGGTCACCAACTGGCCACTCTGTAGATTCAAAAAGTCCAAGGTGGAGAGGTGTATAAAGGAGGCTGCTGGAAGACTGGTGAACAAATTGCCATCAAGCCAGAGGGAACGTGTGGAGCCTGGCATGCCTGTTGGGACTTGAGTTAAGTTACGAGAACTGCAGTACATGTTGAGCTCCCAACTGTAGTCATCGTGAAGACAGGTACATTCCTTGGAACATAAAACAGGCTCTTCAGTCACCGCCCCAGTATCAGGGACTGGCAACACCACGGATGATCCTACTGCCCACAACACCAAGGACAAAATGGTGTGCATGCCAGCTGTGGGTAAAGTGAAAAGCTGCATTCAATCTCAACAGATGTGTTCTATTTCATTACATGTTAAATTAAGAGCCAACTCAGATGACAAACAAAGTCTACAATAACACATGTATTTCACATCAGATTTGATTAATGTATTTTTCTATATTTTTTAATTGTTGTACATATATGATTACTGACTTGTTCATACATTATTGTGCTGATTTACTGTACCTTAATCTCAGTTGTCTTGAAAAATGAATGTCAGGCAGTGAAATACTGAATGACCAACCTTTGCACAATGCTTTGCATGCAGTTACAGACTGCCAAGCCCTAAAACTTTTGAGGCAGACCCACTGAATGTGTAGTTAACCCATTAATCTCCATGTAGCTTCTGCTGATGCTGCTAACTTGTAAGTAAAAGTTATTTTGAATGTAATTTCAATTCCAATAACCAAAATAAATGTATTCTCCTGACATATTATTTTTTACCAAACTAGAACCTTTATTATAATAATTAAATAGCATAATATCTATGTTATTTCACCATGGTTATATTCACTGTAGGCCTATACATATCTCACACACTGTTGTTTAGTTATATCATAGATGTTATCAAAGGCTACTTACTGACTTTGTGTTAACCAAAGTCCAGTCACTGAGGGCATTGGTGTGTGTGAGTGCATTTACTGAATCTGACTGATAGACCAACACAATGGTATATAAGATGAACCTATGGACTGGAATTCAAACTGTAATTACATTTTTTATGTTAATGGATACTCACATCCAAAATTGTATTTGGCAAGGGAAACATAACAAATGACAGGGTATTTTTTGTTTAACTTGCAGAATAGGATCAGATGCAGAGGTGTATTGCTAACTTAGTGTTTGCACTTACTAGGTATTTGGGTTCCTTTAACCATCCACGTACAGGTCATGTTCTAAAGGCCAAACAAATCCTGATAAAACTGTCCTTGTGCACGATTCTGCATGGTTTTCATGTTACTGGTACAAAATATTATAATTTGCATAAACAGGTTTGAACTCAGTTTTATTGGGTGAATTGAAATTCACATAATTTCTACTTGTAAAACAGAATGTGTTTTGGCACGAGGGAGGTTTTCATGGTGGTTTAAGTTATGAGTTGTTAAGTAAACAGTAAACACTAACTAAAAAAGAGTTTACACGGTTGCCAAGAAGACTTTGCACACTTAGCGGAGCATGTGAACACAGCTGAAATAAGAATTGACAGACATACCTCTTGCTTGCAAGAGTTGTGAGTGACATAGCTCTGTCAATCACCTCTGCTCCAGTTTGATATGTTATGGGCTGACTGGGCTTGATTAGTGTCTCCACATCATTAATATGTTAAATTAACAAGTATTAGCTCAATTATTATCTCAATTATTTAAAAATGATTTGCTTTCAAATATGAGTTATATATTGATGGAAAATTGCAGTTAACAGCGTTATCAGTTAGGCTGGAGGAAGATTGTTGATATTTTAATTCAAACAAAAACAAAAAACACCTCTCCTTTCAATGGATATTGGAAATATTTTCCAGTGGAATAAATGGCTGTATGTTCTTTAGTATTAGATAATTTTTATAATATGCCATTATAGTCTACAGTTATGAGCTATAACTATGTATTGTAATTGATAATTGCATTGTAATTGATAGTTGTATTATATGTTTCCTTGTTGTGTTTTAGTTTGCTGATATGGACCAAAGGGTCTGCAATAAAGTGGAATTGAATGGGAGGATCCATTAGAAGCTCTGCCCCACAGTAATGCCTTAATACACTAGTCAAATTGTTCACTGAATGCATGTTTTTTAAAATCATTAAAGAAAAGGTTAAAAAAAGTTAAAAAAAGGTTTTAAAAAATGTATCTTAAGATCAATCTGATTCAGGTTGCTTTTGAGATAAATGTATTAAACTTTTTAGTTTCACTGCTTCAGGTTACTTCAAGCAGTCATTTAAAAATTGTTAGGTGTCAATCATTACATGTTTATTATTGGCAAATCTGCCATTGGTCTATTGTCAAGGGCAGGAATAAGAAACAGGATACAGCCACCTAATGCCACCTACTTATAGACATAGCCTATACATTACAGTGACACTAATGTTAATTTTATACATTCATCACAATATTATTAATTAATAGAAGGATCATGAAAAATGTGATGAATGTGTAAAATGAACATACATACAGTAACATAATATTATAAACGTACCATGACGTGTAAGAGTGACATAAGGCATACAATGTAATCAATATGTTATTAGGGCTTTTATTCTAAGCTTTTAAATTGAATTTCTCAAAGGACAAAGTTTACCCCTGATCTCCCCACCTCCCCACACAATTCAAATATATTGCTGCAAGTGTGTGAAAAGCTCTAAACCCACCACTACTTTGCCCCTCCCTCGCCTGCTCTGACACTCAAAGACCCCGTGGCTATTCTTATCCCCCACAAACGCCAGGTTCTCAGCATTTGTCTTGACATGTAGAGGGCAGTGCAACTCTTCATTGATCACTCTGACCAGAGCAAATCAACGCATCTGAAAAGGAAGACCTAATTAAATGCTGGCTTTTTTCCAGCTCTAAGACAATGTAGGTTCAGGTTTTGTTGATGGCAGAATAAACATAGAAATGGTTCATTCATGCACAATCTGATACATAGAACTAGCAGAATAGGATAAGCCTATCGTGTTACATTAATTATAATAAATGCCTTTATCAAGTCAGTTCTAACCAAATTGTGAGGACACTCTAAAACGTGTACTTAAAAAAGACTGATGTGCATGCAGTTAAACTGAAATTGAAATTAGTTATGTGTTTATACAGAGGTTTTCAAAAGTTTTAACAAAACAATATATTAGTTGATTTGTAAGATTCCTTGTTGCCTACCAAGTTGCCGTGGTAAAAGTTCCTGAGATTTATTCCACAACATTTTTTCCCCAACAACTTTTAGTCTGTCAATTGCTTAACTTTATCCAGGTCACTTGTACACCTTATCATTTTCCTTAAGTTTGTGAGAGCTGTGAGCTCTCCTCTGATGGTGAAGGACATAGCAACAGTATCTAGGGCACCAGCCTGTAGGGGGGAGGAGTTTTGTAATGAAGCCGCATCTTTTAGCCTGATTTTCAAATATTACTATAGCAAATGCAGCTTTTGTTTTCTTTCATAAATATAATACAATTAGGCATATTAGACATATCCTTTGATAACTGTTGTAGGCTACACAGTACATGCTATACAATGACTTTACTTATTACATGTTAATAAAAATGAAAACAATCTCTGAGAAAGTGTCATTCTGCTTTAGAGATAGAGAATATGTGAAAGCTTGGATTTATTTGTTCTGAAACACAAAACGGGTCCATTGTTTTTTGTAAATTGTAATAAATAACAGATGACAATGTGCAGCTCTGAAATTAGTTAAAGTCAGTTGTAAACCTATTGCCCAGAGCTCCTGTTCCAGATTTAGAGGAGTGAAGACAGACACTATGTGGGTAAAAGTCTAGGTCAATATTTAAAAAAATAACATGATGCCTATGGGATGAAGGGAATAGATAATAAACGTTCCTGTTTCTGGACAGGGACTCTAACCTATTACAGATTTTCGTTTGGATTGGAGATGACATCTCTAATGTCACAGTCCTCAAGCATCAGGAATCAATTCAATTCTACATTGTATTTTAATAATTAACTCTAGTAACATGTAACAAAGCAATACTGCTGAATATTATATGTTCCAGCTAAATTGTATTACTAACAATAATGTTCAAATAATATCCCTTCATTCGAAGCATTTAGCAGCTTCTAACAGTAACTGATGTGTTGAGTTATCATGTGCATGATAATACAGAATACAGTCACTCTACTTCTATGGCCTGTATAATTAATACATCATAGAATCCTGTTTAGAGGTGTAAAAAACATGTCTACTAACGTAAGAATGCATGCCAACATGTTGCAAAATAGGTGATGAGAGACAATATAAATAAAGGTAAACAACAGGATAAGATCAGTGGAAGAAAATGCTGGAATCTTTCCATTTTTTAAATATAACTGCATTAATATAATCATAAGATATTACTGAATTATCCACATTTTCATTGACCCCAAAACAATATAACTGTATTAAATACAACATCCAGCTCCATACTTCTCAATGTTTATCTGCTGTATATCATATTTCACACTCTGTCTCATCTCCCAGTCTCCAGTTTCACATGTTGTAGCAACCTGCTTCCCCAGAGCAGTTTTATCATTTGTCATTGTACAGCCGCTGTTACCTTACATATTTGCATGATTCCTCAATGGCACAGATGCCAATAGCTTGTGAGAAGCCACCTGTCAGAAAGCAGGACAGAAAGACAAGCCAGTTGAAAGCTTAATTGTGCCTGCTTATGACTGAGATCCAAAAGGTCCCCAAGAGGAAGATGTTAAGAAATATAATGGTCAGTGTATGTGTCGTTGCTTAGTCTCTTTGGTGTGGTACAGTGGTAAAAATAAAAACAAATAGTATTGGCTAGCTATATTTAGTTATGATTACTGTATTGTTATGTATGTATGATTGTATCTATTTATGTTTTTAACTATACTGCTGCACAACTAAGTGAGGACAATAATGTTTATGTTTATTTTTATATACTTACTAACTAACTAAGTAACTAACTAAGTAACTAACTAACTTATTTACTTTCTATCCTCTCTTGTGGAACTGATCAACAGTCACTTATAGACATTGGACTAAAAAGCTATAAAGCTGCAAAAGGAAAGGTTTGAATGGATAATTTATTCAATTTGTATAATTTCGCATTTAGAAATAGTGTAACAGAAGAACTGACATTTATTGAATTTGCTGTATATTAATAATAACATAATATGCAATTTACTTCGGCTATTGTAGAATTATACTGGCTGAATGTATTTTTTTTCTCACTATATAAAATATTATGATAGGTGGAGGTTTTTTTATTGCAACTGTAATATTTCCATTCATCCCCAAATAATTGTATTAGATCAGTTGTATTAATTTGTATGAATACAGTATTATATCAAAAGTATTCTCCTTTGCTACGATAAGCAAGACCAACAATGGAGGTGGATTGCTCATCCAGTTTTTGTCAGAGTTGAGATGTAAAATTAATTGATTTGATTTGATGGATTAGGATTTACAGTATAGTATAGTGTAGAAATTCCATAGACATCCATCAGTTATCCATAGCTGAAAATGCTCTGTAAGAATTTGCTCTGGATAATAGCTCCTGAATGTCTCTAAATAATTTGATTTAGATTTACGATGGTGCCCAACATAATTTTGACTAATCAGGGCCTGTTTTTTCTGATGGGTCCAGCAAATCTTTCTTGCCTGTAAATCACATGTGCACATGTATGTGTGCGCCCCAGAGGAAGGGATAATATGGCAGTGGGTTTTTTCAGTTGTCAAAATAGCACTCACTAGATTTTTTTTTAAGGAAGCTCTTGTTGCAACTCTCAAATGTCTGTGGAAGACAAATCATGTCAACTGTCAAATCATGACAGTACAAGACCGTAAACTCTAAAATAGTTTTATACAGTTTCTGTGACAGTGAAACACCGTAAAAATATAAATCAGACAAAATAATAATTTATACATACTGTATATCTTCTGCAAAAAATACATAAAATGTAAAATAACGTTTCACTGTGTTTATACCGGAATAATGCTGTATATTTAACAGCCAAGACCGTAATTTACGATTGATTAGCATATTACCCAGAATGCATGTAATTATTTAAACATGATATTGACACTATTGAATAACGGTACATTTTTTACAGTGTACATACAGCAGTTTGAAATTATTACAACCAATCATACCTTTGCAAGCTCTGCCTCTACGATTTGCTTTGCTTCACATATCTGTCTGGGAGCTCTCATGTGGATAGCCACTGGCCCAGTGTCCAGGTGGATAGTTTATTTGGTAAAAAAGTTGGTAAAAAAGGTGGTCAAATTGTTTGCTAATGATTTGATTGACACCTATTAGCACTGCCTGGCTGACACAGTATTTGAAAACAGAGTTCCTTAACGACGCAAATCATAGAGGCAAAGCTTTCAAAATCAGTATTGTTTTAAAGGTGGGGTAAGTGCTTGTAAGCTTGTCAAATTCAGCTAATGTCTCCTTGTGGTCCGCTAGCTGTTATTTCTATGTGCGTGCTGACAAAATGGTCAGGTGTTTCTACAAAGCTCTGGCACTGTTAATGGTAACAACAATATCTTATAGCTTTGGTAATGTGTTCGCAATTTGGGGGGGCAGTGCTTCTGAGGGAGCACCTTGTAGGCATTGAAAGGAGAGAGTGTTTTTGTTTTGATCGAACACCGCCAAAAATGTTTCTCATTGACCTCGCCTTTAATCAGGTTGGGCCAAACCTACCATAAATGTTTGCTGATGAAAAAATATGAATTACAAGAAAAAGTGTTGCCTGATTGCACTGCCTTGGTGCGTCTTCGCTTGGGCTTTCAGTCTGGGGTTCTGCTCGTCTCTGTGAGTTTTGCCATGGTAGCATCTTGAACAGACCCCTTATCTCATCCAGGGCAGACACTTGTCCTGCATGAGTACACCATGACAGCTATGATATACTATGTTTGTGTTTGAAGGGGACGGGTGCTGTGTTCCACCCTGTCTGTTACTATTTCTGCTTGCCTTGCCCTCTGCCCACCCCCCTCTCTCTCTCTCTCTGTCCATCTGTTGGTTTGTCCCTTGCTCTTGTCTTGGATTATAGAGTGAAGGTTTTCATTGAAGAGGAGATATTATGAGACATCTATAGATAAAAGTATACTATTGTTTTACACTTTTAACACTATTTATATGTATTTTATAATGAGGCCATATGCAAAGGTTACACAGTAATAATTATGATGCTGGTATTTTTAACTTCAAGAGGTAGCCTGTATAGTTGTTATTCCATCTTACAATATTATGATAACAGTTAAGTCTTCATTTAGTTAAATGTCATTTCGGTTGGAATTACGTGTATTATGTCTAAAAAATGTATGTGGTGCTTGTAGCTTGTCGGTAATAAAGGTCTTGCATGCCGTACTGTACATGCCATGCCACTGGTTTGTCTTTTCTCCAGACCGAATTAGGTTATTGTATTGTTAATTTCCAGAGGGGACCAGCCTAGTGGCAGGAATCATCATTTGCTAATTAACAAGAATGTCTCTTGGCATTTTCAAGAAAATGACAAGGCTCCCAGAGGCTTATTAAAACTCAAGTTCTGATAGAATCCAGCTGTAAACAGTGCTAACCTGTAGCGGCTCTACAAGTTTTTTACCCAGGTTCACGGTGGGGCAGTTACATTCTGGTGCATACATACAGTCCTTTATCCCTTCACTGTAAAACTGCCATGTTATTCACACAGACAATTTCAAACAAACCACTTGAATATAGTATATGTACAGTATATAATGTATACATAGCTGTTTTTGGTCCAGCTTTAAAATATATTGTATTCTGTTATTATATATACAGTGGAATTTACAACTAAACATCAACCAGAAATCATATTCTAACATATTATGAATCCATTAATTTTACAAATCTAATCCAATAGCAATTTATTTAATGAATGCAGTCATGATATTATGTTGACATGTTTGGCTTCAATGGCCATTTGGTGCATGCAGAGAACACAAATAACTTTTACAACAATAGCGGTTACTACTTCCAAGGTATACCTCCATCATAATCGCACCATTGTCCAGAGCAGTCTGTCTGAAATACACTAAGGAAGCATGTGGTGGAGCTGCTTGGCAATGTAATCAGAAGATAACATCAATTGAACCAGAAGCTCTTTTATTTGTATTAGTGGGATATTAAGTCACATGATCTGATGCATTGCTACTGTGAGGTCAAATAACAAAAGGTCAATATACTTTTCCTGGATTTGCCTATACGTTTATGAATATAAATGGAATATTAAGTTACTTGAGTAATTCAACAAATATCAAGTAACTCAATTTATGTTAGTGAAGACACCTTAAAAATTCTTTAAATGTGTATTCTACATCCAACAGTAGCCACCAGCTGTCACCATTATAGATAGTTTTTTTTACTTCCACCAATAAAATATTGGACAACATTAAAAAATGTTGTCCAATATTACAGTATCTAGATGCATTTTATTTTATTTTAATAATTTTATTAATTTTATTTTAAAACCACCATCAATCATTAACCTCAATAAACAAACAATAGTCTGGGCAATCATTGTCCCTTTACTTATAGTGCAAAATCTCAAAGAATGCAGTATTTAAATATACAAATCTGATGCATCAACACCATACTACATTTATCTATAATGCTGATAAAGATATATCAGATATACTGTATGCTGGTACAATGAGACATTACCACACCAATACAACACTGCTTCAACAGTCTGAATCTAGTTTTTTTAGTGATGATGGAATACAGCATATCAGTGATTTATTTGCAGTAGTTAGAAAATATTATAATGTTTTTCATTCAAATGAGCTAAACACTTTTTAGGAAGTGACATATATTCACCAGGTACATTATTTGATAGGTTAAAGCTGCTTAGGATAACCTCGTAAATTGTGTTTTTTAAAAACAATGTAGAGTGCAACACAACACACAACATTTGCACTTACTACATGTGTTGCTGTTGTTTCAGAAAAAGGTTTACGATGAGAACATGCTACATGACCAAAATATTTTCAGTAAAACACTAGACTTCTGGACAAGTACTGGTAAGCATGCACTAAACAATTTTACTGGGCCAACTTTTGAAGCTCATCTAATCTTGCACAAATATACGTGGTTTACTCTACTTGATACCTAGATCACATAAATTCCAGTGCAGCAGAATATATTCAGATGTTGTATCTAGACCTTCTTATGCACCATATCAATTAATAATTTCTAAGGTTTCATGGTGACAAATACAATAAAATAATTATCAATATTCTTTACGCTATATCATTATCCTATGCAGCTTTAAATTAAATTTGATTTTTATAATTTCTAAATGGATAATCTACATTACTTTACAAAAATAATTTCACTTTCACATTTTAAAAACACTTCATGTTAAACATACTCTAAAAATTTCTTTCAAATTATTTGAGGTACAAGTTTTTTGTGGCTTGTTTTCATATCTTGAGCACTATCAAGTAGTAGAGTCAGTAAACACTTATTTCATTATTTGGAAAGTTAATATTCAGATAAACACTCAAAATGTTAAGGGTGTAGTATTTTAGATAATTATACACTTCAATAATACCTCTTTTTCATTTTTTCCCTGCCAAAAGTCAATCAACTTCATGCTATAATTGCATTCTCAATTTCTAAATGCCACTTCTGAAATTCAGTAAAAGGTATTAGTTATCCTGAATTTGACATTGTTTTAGTTTCAACAATAATTGGGACATTCAGGTACATAAGTTAAGAGTTAATGTTGTCATAGTTTTTTTCTTGACATGACTATCAGAGGTACTGTACATTTAAGTTTGATGATATAATAACTTTCTACATGAACATCTTTACTTTATGGGACTTTCTTTCAAATAGGAGATACAGTACTTTACAGCCTACTCATACAGAATAAGAAAGAATGTCTTATTTGAACCCCCAATTCCACTGAAGAATGTTCTTCTCTTCTTTCATTAATTCCACTCCACTCACTTTATTGTGCCTCATGGTACAAAAAGTCCTCAGACTGTCACTTCTGTCTTGCTGTTGGTGACAAAGTATGGCTGTGAGGGCATGTAGCGGTTGGTGTGTGGTTCCTTCTCTGTGGTCCAGTGTTTCTTATGGGCATAGTTGTGACGAAGCCCTAGTTCATTAATCTCCCACCCCTTCGCCAACCCCGGGCTGACAGCAGGACTGGAGTTGAGTCCGTAAGCCAGGTAGTGCGAGTTGTGACTCTTTGTGCTTTTGTACCTGTGTCCAGTGTGACTTTTAGAGGGCTGCTTTAGTGGGCTATATGGGTTACTTGGTTCTGGCTCCATATCTTCAGGTTCCATGGAAAAACTGTCCTTGGCTGCCACGTCTACTGTGTGCTGCCGGCTGGTGTATAGGTTATCATTAGATTTCTCTGCTGAAACAATACACAATTAAAGGTATAGTAAGTAAATGTAAGCTATTATACGTTTTGTAAAATTCACCAAATATCTCCTTGCGGTCTGCTTGCCGTCCATTCTCTGCGTGTGCTAGAAAACGAATAGTGTTTCTACACAACTCATGCTTCGTAAATAGGAACACAAACAATGTTCTGAGGGAGCATTTTATTGAAGGGAGAGGTGTTTTTGTTTTGATCAAGTTCAAATATCAACAGGCTTTCTCCAGTAATTACTTACTAATACACATACTACTAGTATTCTTAATATATTTGTTGTATTTAGTTAGCTTGTTTACCTAATATGATCATGTGACCTATAATCAATAAAATGTATGTAATATTTGGACTGTGAATGTAAGTTCACCCCAGCTCTGACCCTGACTCCACCCACTACATAACTTTGAAAAATGCTAAAACATTGGGGAGGGGAGGGGCTGAGATGGGGACCTCCACTATTAACATTAGTTAACATTTTAATTGTATGACTTATGAGCAAATGGAGTATACCGTTGAAAACCAGTCAGGTCCTGGGGTGATTTCGGACATGTAGATCCGTTTTCAGCTAATAACATGCCGATTTTATTTTGTATAATATTAACACCAGCACTGATGTGTCTCATCCCAGTTCAATCCTATTACGTAGTTTACAGCTCAAAAAACAAAATTTAGGGGGCAATTACACATTAAAAGTTCTGAGATATGTACATTTCTGCAGACTCTGCATATGCTTGTTGAAATATACTGTATGTGTTCACAATGTCAAAATAAATAAAAAACTCTTACATCATAGCTAATTTTTCAACACCACTGATGGATTGGCAAGTAATAACAAGCGCGTAATTGCAGTGTGTTGTGTTGTCTGTAATGCGTTGCATTACAGTATGTTATTCACAGCATTGTTTCTATAACGGTATGTTGTCTGAAAGTGTAACACTTTTGCTCTAATAATGTGCATGTGCTGTCCAATTGATGACAATGTTTTCCTAATTGCCTTTGTTTTATATGTGCATGTTATCTTAATAAGATGCAGTGCATTGAGCTCTCAGGGTCACCATATTAATCACTTCCATTTCAAACTTCTTGTCCCCCAGGTGATCTTTAATGTGTGAGCATGAGACTGAGAGAACAGTGAAATAAAAGCCACAGAGACTCTCAGGGCTCCCCTTGCAGTTCACAGAACATTCATTGTATAGGCTATGTATGGAGGCTAATTGTGACTTATTATAATTAGTGATGCGCTGGTCAGGTTCTTTTTTTAATACCAGCAACCATCCAACCCGAAAGGTAAACTGACATATCATATGAGATAATGGTGTCTTATTTAATGCACATGTAAAAAAAAGGACAGACACTGGTCAACAAGGTTTTGCAGAGTTGTATGGCTGGCTGGTAGCATTAGCCTACTTTAGCATAACAAATTGATTGCAAGGCGTAGCCTGCTGTATCTTACTAGCGACTGCAGGTCTATAAGCTACTAAATAAACAGACACGTTTTTCTATCGGGTATAGAGAGCTGTGAGACAGCCAGGATGCATGGGTCACATGAGAGTGCCTCCCCTCTGTGGCACATACGTATTTGAGAGAGTGGGAAACATAAGGTAGACTTGTAATCACAGCCTAACCTTTTGAACAGAATTGGGAGTGTATAATGCACGCAATGCTTCTGTGGATATTTATGCCTAACTTATTCAAAATGCTGCTTTGTCATTTGTTGACCCGACCTGCCCACACCAGCAATATTTTATGATACAGGCTACTAAACAGAACCAGCCCGGCCCGTGGGTTACGGCTCGACCCGCACATCACTACAGGCTACTACTTATTGTGATTTACAAAAACAGAATGTCTTACCCACAGCTTTGAGTGAAGCATATTTATTGATGTCCTTGACAGGCCTCACTTGGTAGGGGCTAGAGATCTGTCCTAACACAGGATAAGGCTGTGTTATCAGAGGTGATCCTGGACACAAGTTGTTTATCTGGTTACCCTCTAGACAAGGGGCAAAGGTCAAATGACACAACATATAATGTATGTCTTAACCCAACATCATAATTGTCATTAAAAGATATACTGTGTCAAACTAGGTAGTGATTTATAAAAATGCATCTGACATTAGTCATAAAGTAGCTTATAGTGATTTGTTTGTTGTTGTTGATTGTTAATAGAGTCAGTTCACATACAGTATATGAGTACATGTTCGCAGATGGATGTTAACTGAGAATAATTACGGCTTTGCTAGCTTGATTACATCACTCTAGAATACCATGACTACTCTTTGTAAGACTGTACTAATCCTACACTAGACATCTGGTTAATTAATGGGTGCACAGTAAGTAGACTGGCCCCCTGCCTGTTGGCATGACACAGCACACAGATGTTGCGAGCGACATCTTTTACGGCCTTGTTGAATTAGAAGACGGTTTAGAAGAATGTACCAACAGACAAGTGGTAGTTTGAAGTCTAAAACGAGACACCAAAAATATCAACAGAAGAACACGTTGATTGTTAGTTGCTTATTGACTTGCTTTCACTTGCTAGCAATGAGGTAAACGGGACACTTTTGGAAATATAAACAGAGAAAGCTCAGTGTGATTTGGGATGCACAAAAACAGGCATGTGAATCATAATGTAACTCTACTGGTAAGCACAAAACATCCTGTAAAAAAACATACCAGTAATTATGGATACTTTGTTTTCACAGAAACAAGAAAACAACAAATGTATGTAGAGGACAAGGCAATCGTAGCTAATAGTGCAAGTTTGATTGAATTGTCCAACCAACCTACTTCACCATTTATAGGTCATGTAGACAGAAGAATATAAAATGATAGTGTATTGTCTCAGTTTTGTTTTAAATCAGATCTCTTGTACGCTCGTGTCTTAATGTTGCAAAGTGAGCCTTTAATGCAGAAATTAGGCTAATTAATGTGTTATTCCCCACTGGTCAGTAAGAAACTTCCTAGCTGTGCTAATTAGTTTGGAATGGACAATGAAATTATCAATGTTATATACAAATATTTTTGAATATGTTAGCAGTTTGCTCTCTACACCTCAAGGTTGACAATTAACACTTATAAATGTAATATATGTTAAATTAATCATATTACCATATACATAATGTATTTTTTTTATTAAACCTTTATTTTACCAGGAGAAAGACTCATTGAGATACAAATCTCTTTTTCAAGAGTGCCCTAATAATACAGGTTTCTTTGATTTATTGGTTATTAAGTCTCCATTTTGAAAACAAATGTAGCCTCAAAAAATGTCTTCTAGATCACCATTCATGATCCAATACCATTATTATTCCTGTTTTATTATAACATATACAGTAGATAGCATTTGATTCAAGCACGTGCTATAATGGTACTTTTTTGTTTGCCCTATTTATGGTTAGTTTGAATTAGTGTAACATGTATTCCATTGTGACACTGCTTTATGTCTGTTAGTGGGAAAAGTAGGTAATTTGAATAAACTTGTTAGGTTAAAGACTGTCTGGGAAATATAGAAAGTTTAAGCTCCAGAAACAGATACCTCTTTGGAACTCATAAAATATTTAAGTATTTTTGGAGCAGAATGCCCCAATGTTACAAAGAAAAGGGTGTACTTATTTACAGGCAGCCTACTTTGAAGTTACTGACTTTTTTTTTTCTTAGCCTATTTCTATAATAAATGTCATGCACATTCACAGTTTTCACATGTTAAAACTAAAATAGAAATTAGAAATAAAAATTACCTAATGTTAATCCCCAGTGATCGTGTTACCCATGAAGGCATATTTCTGCATATTCAGATACATTTTGGCTATTAGAAATGCAAAACTAAAACGTATTTGCTTTCATCCATCCATCAGCTATAGAATTATGATTTATTGGTGTTTTTATAGTCAATTTTTATTTAATTTCCAACAAAAATGTCAATACATAACCAACCCTTAGTGGTTAGGTATTGTCTCCCAGTTATAAGGTCCTTGGTTCAAACCCTGACATGCCTGGCATCTCATGCATCCATGAGCAAGATGTCTACCCCTAACCTGGTGTAACCACACCCAAAATTCACTATGTAGCCTGGCTCTGTCCGACTTGCTCTGAACTCAATTTATTTAGCTGAGATTATAGTCTGGAAACCCTGTTAGCATTAGCGTTCTCACGTCCTGCTGGCAGTCCAATCAGGGTGGGTTAGTGAGATTACGTATTTTTAAACTCTCTTAAGGCAGGCACTAACATAGAGTACATTACAATAGCAATAGGCTGAACTGAACTTTGGTTAAATCCTTGACTCTGTAGTTTCCTCAATATAATATAACAAGCTGATTGTTCCATGAAATAACTCCTACAATATTATGTAATTATAGCCATGGAGGTATCTGTGTCTGCAGTAGGCCTACTGCTACAGCAAACAGTTTGATGAACATAGAACATTGCTGCTGCTGCATATGCTACAGTATTTAGCCAGTAAAACATATAACACTTGAACTGTTCATTTAGGTGTGACTGAAATAACCTTGTTGAAATGCATTTCTGTAGTGAGGAAGAAAACTGTCAGGCACCAGTGGAGCATCGAGGAGAGACTTTGTTCCCTTTGGCTGCCTGCCTGGACTAAAACGAGGCCACACTTTCACAATTGGCTTATGTACACAAGCTGGCCAGTGGGACAAGAACAGCACCTGCAGCCAAATTATTATCACCAACCCAAGGTACAGCTAGCTCTGAAGGGGTTTGTTGGCTTTGACAGAGAACTTGTCAAGACCAGACTTCTTCTGGACCACTTCAATCCCTGATAGGTAACACTATATGCATGTTGTTTGAGCACTGGCATTGTTACACTGATAATACCAGGCAGGGTTCAGCAGAGAGAGCAGTTACAGGGCGGGGCCCTTCTTACCAACGTGGCAAGAATAAATTGCCCTACGAATGCTGTCAAGTAGAATCATTGTGCTGCATTCAGGCAGGTCCCATGGCGTGACAGCATAACGGCACTGGAAGTCATTATTTTCAGGGAGAGCCGGGCAGCAGGAGCTGCCGTCAAAGCCAACGCAAATGTCCACCTGCCGTCGTCACATCTTCCTCCTTGCAACGAGATTGAACATTGTGACTTGCTGCTTGTCATTCTAGCAAACCAGAATCGACGTTTCCAATCAGGTCAGCATGGGAATTTCCACCAAACTGCTGATGTACCATCATTCACTTCAATATGATGGTTATGGGAGGGAATGTGCTCAACATAAAGATGTTTCTGGCAAGTGGTGCCAAGAGCTGGCAGGCGATTAATGCACTTTCAACCAATCACATATTTTGATAATGATATTATAATTACCGATTTTTTTGTTGCTTACGATAATGACTACCTCACACTACCGCCACAGTTTGAAATATAGCTTATAGGTTAAACAAGGCCTTAATTAAGCATCACTTCACATAAAGTGGAACAAAACATGCTTAAAATGTGTGCTGGCATTACATGGGCACGTTTAATGTCTTACAAGTGCGTGTCTGTGTATGTACGCATAGAGTATGCGAGGTGGGGGTGTTTAATAGTTCTACAGAGAGAAAGGGGGAGAGATGGCTATGGAGTGACACCACTATATAAGTATTAGCTAGACTGCCGCTGATAATTACCACGGTATGTTAAGACATGACTAATTGCTTCACCAGCCCACAGGATTAGAATCACATATCCATTTATATCCCTTTATATCACTATCCCTATACATCCATACAACTCTTTCACATATTAATACATTTGGTACTAGCTTCTGGCTTCCCCGTGTGATGTTAGTTCATCCTCTGAGCAGCCTTTGACAGCATTAAAGTGACTCTATATGACATTTTCTTCCAGTAGATGTCACACTGCGCACAAGCATATCAGCAAAACATCACCAAAACAAATGCTTTGTGGGCCACTGCACACACACATGCACTAACATGAGAGCATTGGGCCAGGTAGGAAATCTTGGATCACAACACACACAGAGGGAGTGTGATTCTCTGCTCAGTATGCAAATGCTCCAGTATATTTGACAGAAAAGTAGTTTGTTGCTATTAATGTTTAAAATATGATATACTCTGTTAATCGACAGTATTTGTGGACAATGGCTCTTATTACAGTTATTTGTTGCATTGTGTTCCACTATGCTGCTCATTGTTTGGTGTCATTCAGTTATTAAGTGAAAGGAATACGTACGTAGACTGTTTAGCCTTGTTCTGGCTTCAATGTCCTCATAGTGCACTCCCATGTCATTAGTGTTCTCTTCAGGGGCAGGGTGACGGATGACGTGGGCAAGAGCCCTATAGGGACACACAGTAAATACAGTAACACCCCGTTGTGTTTGATAGTCTGACTTGTAAGATACAACAACAGGGAGCATTACTTCCTAAACGTAGATGCCACTGCCTTTAACAGAAATACAATTGTTTCGTTAACTGTTCATATATACAATATTTTAGTTTTCACAATGAATCCTGCACAGCCAACCCCCTGTGCCAACATGCATAGTATAGGCTACAGGCTACTATTTCATTATATGTCTATTTATTTTTTCTTTTCTTTTCTTTCCCAGAAATAAATGTTGAAATAGAAATGTAAATATATTTAACAAAGGATTAACTGTACAATGACAGCCAACGTTGACTCTTGCCATTCGTTTATTCGAGTTTGTTCGATCAAATAAAAAAGCAGAAAAGGTGTGCGCAAACAACGGAAAAATTATAGCAGAAAGAAATTTGCAAGTGTTGATCTGCCATTCCCATCGTTTAATTTAGTTCATGGAAACTCGCAGAAATGCCACTGATTAATTACAGTATGTGAAGATGTCAGCGATGGGGTTATTGCACTGTCCATGGTGCTGAACAACAATAGTAAAGTAGATTTTATTGCTTTCGCCTGCTTTGTCGTGGAATATTGTGTGATGGAGGGGGGTGGCTGTGTGTGTGTGTGTGTGTGTGTGTGTGTGTGTGTGTGTGAGATATATATATATATATATATATATATATATATATATATATATAGAGAGAGAGAGAGAGAGAGAGAGAGAGAGAGAGAGAGAGAAAGAGAGAGAGAGAGCGTGTGCATGTACACTCTGTTTCTCATAACAATTACAGTGTAATAAATCATGGTCTATACTCGTCATAATTACAGTATTTTCTATTTTGCCGTATAGGCACAACTGTAATATTTTGCCCCAGTTGCCTACATACCTTGACATAGTTTCTCTGTGTAGTCTGTGCGTCTTTTCTATACCCAGCTTTGTGAAAATCCCAACAAGAGCGATGATGGCCACGACCCCACATATTATATACACGATGAGGTTCGTGTTATCCTTTGCCGTGTCAAGCGTGGGGTCAACTTTCTTAGGAGGGGGTCTTCCAGTCATCATCCAGGGCGGTGTATCATAGTTTTTACAAGTGGTCTGGTCCAGACGGCTGTTTTTGAACGCACAGCAGAACCTGAAGCCACAGGTTCCGCAGCAATACAGGTAGGTCCCCGTCCTGCAAACGAACGGAGGGTCCCACTGGCCCATGACATCGTAATACCCTCGGCACTTGTCTTCGGTATGCAGGCTTTCAGTCACATCATCCTCTTTCTTTTTTGGGTCGTTCACCGATTCTAGTATTAAGTCGTCTGGGGTCTCACCGGGCTCCCCTTGCGCGTCACACACGATAACTTTGATAAAAATGTAGCCGAGCAGTACATCCGTGCCCTTCATCGTGTTCACTTGTTGTCCGGCTGCTGACAACGTAAGACAGTTGGGCTCAGTTTCAAACTCTCATAGCCTAATCCCGGACCCATCTTGTATAGAGGCGAGACACAGCCATCCGCGATAGACTGAAACTTCACTGTTGGAGCGCTGACAGTTAACAGGTAGCCTAATATATATATGTCCACTTTCGACGCACTTCAACAGCAACTGAGTATCACATGGGCTACATCACTGCCGCCTGTCAGTAACACATTTACAGAAGCGGTAACAAGTAGGCCTAGACATAGTGGTGGCGTAAACATCCCAGCGACTGAAAGCGTGAATGAGACCCAGTGAAATTGTGAGACTGCGCGCACGCGCGCCTGTGTATGTGTGCGTTTGTGATCATTCAGTAGCCTGCCTGTGTATTCTCAAACTTTTGCATAAAAGAAAAAAATCCATTCAATTAAAGATTATTATTCCAGTTATGCAATGTTTAAAAATTATTCCATAGCAACTACCTTGTTTGTCTAAAAATTACATTTTTAAACCACAGTTGTGAACATTGATGTTCTCAATTGTATTACATCTTGAGGTAATTACATCACATAATTACAATGTATTCTACTGAGTATTGAAAAGTATGCTCCATTGATCATTCTATCTAATATTAATAATTACAGAAGGGCAACCAATTGAGAGAGACCAGGACCCATTCAATCAATTGCAATAGAGCCCCATTGATTGATTACGGTTGAATTATTCAGCAAAATAAATACACAGAGCATGTGTGCCAGAGCATGTGTGCCAAATTGTATAAATCGAGGTCAAATAGGTCAAAAACATGTTTGTGCTTATTAATGCCATGCACACCATTTGGTCAGATTGAAAGCACTTGCAGCTCCATACTTGGAATAAGCTCTGACAGAGAGAACATCATGACATTCCTCAATCAGCAATAAAGACTAAGACCAACACAATCACATTCAGGCATTTATAATAATAACATTATGGACAGGATGGTCCAGTGGTCTGGGTGTTTAACTCCCAGTTGGAAGGTTGTGGGTTCAAACCCCAGTGTTGACCTACCTCTAAGCATCCTTGACAAGATGCCTGACCCCCTGCTCCTGGTGGTTGGTTGCACCTTGCATGGCAACAATCACCATTGGTGTGTGAGGCAAAAATACTGTGAAGTGTTTTGGATAAAAGCGCTATATAGAAGCAGTCCATTTACATTATGAATAAAAATTACGGTAGCAATACATATTATATGAATATAGTAAAATAATATACACTATAGCGGTCATAATATATGACATGCAGGTCTTGTAGAGTATACATGGCAACAGTAAACATATGGGGATATATTTCATAGATGTTTTCATGGCCAGTTTGTGAAGCAACTGACCAGTCCAAAACAAAAGGCATGATGACCTTGAGATGCCTTCTGACCTCTGTGTTTCACCTATACTCACAGCTGGATGAGTGGTTGACTGGTGTGAGCTCAGCTTCAAAGTGAAACAGATGAACAAACAAAGGGCTGGATTAGTCACTCAACTCTGGTTTCCTTTTCATCACAAGGTTTTGTTGTCATCGCGTTTCAGTTTCAGGTCAGTTAGTGAGCAGTGTGCAATATGTGAATATATTCTAGAGAACATGTATTTGCATGTTTTGGGGATATTTATACAATATTTAATTTATATTTTTATATTATCTCATAGCCCCATACAATCCCATTATGTTGTACCAGAATTAAATTATAGCATAATCTTTTTGATCTAACTTAATGGTGCAGTGTTTAGAACACTGGATTGTAGAAATCTGACTAGTTGTTGTATAACTAGGAATACATTCACATTAATGTTTTCATTTTAAAACCATGTTTTAGCTGACTGTATATTTAGAACTCTCCCTCTGTTCTATATCTCTTTTTGGAACACGGTTCTAGAGCTCAAAACCTGTTCTATAAAACTTTAGTATTCTAAAATGTCTTAAAGATTATTTGTTATTATTAAAGTTCGACTTTATTATACAACTCTCACTGTATAGAACTCTAACTGTTCTAGAAAATATTTTATTTTGGAACTCTTCTGTGAGAACACAAACTCTTTATTGTAAAACTGAGTCTTATACACACTAAATTCTATGTGTATTTCAGAACCTGGGTTATAACTGCTGTTTTGTTTTTGACTGTCCCAGGTTTGTGATTGATACATTTATGCAGACGATTCCAGCCTATAAAGTGATTTCCCATTATATCTTCAGGCATTCATTGTTATTGTATTATAGGTGAGATGAATTTCAGAGTAATGTTATTATGTAAGAGATAAACAATAGCCTGGATGACCATAACCTAGCTAACCATACAATACCTGACATGCCTGGAGAACTTGGATGTGTCATGGATGGTTTTGGATAAAGGTATGCATTGTACTAGCCAAACTTGACCGGAAAAGGGCAAACAAACAACATAAATATGTTCAATAATAACTAATATACAGTACATTGATGTATGCAAAAATGAGCAGCACAAACTTTTATAAACATTTCTAAAAGTGTCTTTTAATATCAATACAAATATGACGGTGATGATAGCAGTGTTTAACTTAAAAATCATAGCAACAAGTCAAACTTTTTCAGTATTTGTCAAGTTAAAATATATTTTATGAACAATAGACATGACTTCATATGAGAATGTTATGCTACAGTAACAACAGGGTGAACATGCTAATGCCAAATGTGCTTTAAGTGGAACTAGACACCATCATTTTGTGGGACAGATTCAAGAAGGAAAGGTATGACATGACGTGAAGATTCAAACCTGGCGACACTGAGGTCAGCTCACATACAGTATAGAGCACCTGTACTAACATCAGCCAGCAGTGGCACTTTTCCCCAGAGCGGCAGCCCAGCCGACAATCTCCAACAGGTGCCATGGAGCTGGCTATTCTCTGGTGGGACAGCCAGCTCATTATAGATGAGAGTTTACTTCTCCTCTAACTGTCTGCACTTTACAAGAGTTAATGAACCACTTACCCTTTGGGATGTAGCACTCGTCTAGCCACAGCGGTTTCTGTTCATGTGTGGCTGGGGACCGTTCACTCTGTCTATGTCCTGGATGTCCTCATGGGCTGAACAATGAATCCTCTTCAGCTGTCTGCACCTGTGCATGCTATGTGTAGGGATATGTGGCCATTTTTTAGGTTTCTTTTGCTCATTTATACCTTGTAATGTATATTTACTATATTTATCATATATTACTACTGATTTGCACATTAAAGAGGTTACTAAAATCGCATTTTTCCATCTTCTCAACATTACAAAGATTTTGCCGATTTTATCTTTGATAGATGCAGAGACTCTAAGTCATGCGTTTGTATCTTCACGGTTGTATTATATTATATATGGACTGTAATGGTTTACTCTCTGGCCTTCCGAAAAAGAGTATTACAAGTCTTCAGGTAGTATAGTTAAAAATAAATCAGCAGGATTTAGAGCATTCTCACATAGGGCCCCACTTCCCTACCAGCTGATGTTAGGGGTGCTAGTACTGTTTCGACCTTTAAAATGAAGCTAAAAGTAGTAGTTGCTGCCTTGGTCAATGACAGTGTATCGATGGCGATGTTCCCTGAGCTGGGAAAGAGAACTGTGTGCAGAGCCAATGGATGTGTGTTGTCACGAGGAGATACTGGTCCCAGACTATGTATGGATGGCGGTGGCTATTGCTGCAGAAGCCAAGTCTCCAATTCAGACAGGCGCTATGGTTGTTGAGCGGTCCTGGTCGTGTCTAGTGCTATTGGAAATTTCCTTGGACCTGGGACTCACGTGGAGTCTGTCAGTGTCACTTACTCTGACCTGGGACTCCTGTGGCATCTGTAAATGCTGCAATTGATAGACCACTCTTAATTAACTAACTAACAAAACGCTTTAAATCTTTCCGATGTGTTAGTTCTTTCCGATGTGTTAGTTCTTATGTACAGCACAATGTGGAAATTATTATACATACTGTAGTATTAATGCTTAATTTGGTTTGCCTGCCATCACCTATTGCATCTTAACCGTCCTGGAGGGGTGGATTCCTCCCTCTGTTGTCCCTTCCCAAGGTTTCTTTCCTTTTTTTCCCTATGTGGTTTTAATGGAAGTTTTTCCTTGCCCAGGGAGAGAAGGGGGTGTTGTTTGTTTCCATGTGAAATGTAGGCTATACATCGTGATTAAGGGCTATATAAATAAAATTGACTTGACTTGACTGCTGGAATTCCATATTGTACAACGATAATACATCTATGTTGAGGTGAAATATATTGTCCTTAATATTCAGTTGTGGACAGTTATCAACCAATTGTGGTTTCTATACAGCAGTGTAACCCAATCACCTCTGTACAGTATTGATAGCACTTTTTAACACACTGATATGTAGTGAGGATATTTTAGAATCATCAATCTGGTTCAACCCAGGGTTTTATACACAGCATATAGCATGTCAATGTGACCCTGATGGCCTGCAGTAGTCTAATGCACAACATGTAGAAAGAGGGGACCTCAGGTCTACACAGCTAAAGGCTGGAGAGATATTTCACTATTTTGTGAGGCTCGGCGGTCTCCTGTGCAATGTAATATGAAGCACAACCCTTCGATCGGTCCTATTTGCAGCCCACACATTTTACTGGAGCAACACCCATCTCAGAGTGTGCATTAGACACTTGGCTGGCTTGCCCAAATCTGGGCTTTGACCTTCTCCTTGCATGTCCCTCTTCGATGTTCACCTTGAATAGCTGCCCTTTGAGGTAGCCGCCTGTAGCAAGGAACATCCGTTATATTATCATTGGACCCCTATATTTTGTGGTTTCATTGATTTACAAGCATACACCTACCTAAATTATTCATTTTTTGATATGATGATGATATTGCTCCATTGGTATCCACTGATATCATATACAATGGGAGGTAAGGTTCTTAAACCCTTTAATTTCTTTGGATATTCTGAATGCACACTGGTTTTCTACCATATTGAGTTATGTTGTTATAGTGAGCCTGCGATGCCAACACTCACATTTGAGAGGATGATTTGTGTCATTGTTGTGACAGCCGGCTAAAGCAAGCCAATTTGCCTCAGGGTTAGAAGACTTTTTGTCTTTATACGTACAATAAAATGGGCCATTGTTCACCTGAGCCTGTACTTTGTTGTGATTTTTCCCCTTGTTATTTCTCGCAGAAAATGTACTTTCTGTCAAATATCCCCCATGTCTATTCTTTTAATTTTCCTGTCTTAATAGATGAAGTCAATTGGAAAAGTAGTTTGACACCAAAGTTTTTCTTTCAACTAACTTTCCATTGACAACAAATCAATTTTGCATTTGCTTCTCTTATACAAATTCAGACTTTCAGTATCAATCAGTAAAGGAGCCTGTGGTCATTGATAATGTTTACTGTTA
The DNA here is from genome assembly GCA_027564755.1 of Amblyopsis hoosieri. Classification (NCBI taxonomy): domain Eukaryota; kingdom Metazoa; phylum Chordata; class Actinopteri; order Percopsiformes; family Amblyopsidae; genus Amblyopsis; species Amblyopsis hoosieri. The sequence continues at coordinate 818 of JAODUE010011982.1, read as the reverse complement.
TGTGCTGGCTGACATTAGTTCACTATATTCTAATGACTCAACATATTGGTTTATTGACCATTTTTGTTTTATCCAAATGGCCTGCACTGGTCTGCTGACTAGTCTCTTTCCATTTGGCCTAATTTTTTAACTCTAAGATTTTGTAGAACTTGCAATGACACTGGAAATGCTTTATATACCAAAAAATAAATACTCTTCAATCATCAATCTCTCACTGAAAACAACTATTTGTGTCAGAAAAAGTTTTTTAGAGTCTAACGAATTTGGTAGATTTGGTTAAAACATCACTCTCTTTTTAATTGTGAGAATCCCCCCGCACAATAAATAATATGATTAACATCAGAATAATCACAGTCATATAGGCCTACTATGTACACTGCAGTCTAAATAATAATAATAATAATAACATCCTGGCCAAATACAACTATTTTAAACATATTTGTAATTATGTGCTGTTCTAGTAAAATAAGGTACCGTATGATGGACTTGTAGATGACATTGATGGAACACCAGTAATATATACTGTATGTCCCTAATTAAATTAGGCCATACGACTTCAATAATCCTCAAGTCTTCACTGCCCCCTTGTGTTTTTCCTTTGTTGGTCAAATCTATTTTAGAATAAATGTATCTGAAACAGTCTGTGAACACGTAATTTGAGACTACAGACAGAAAATAAAATGACACGTGTAGGTTTCCATAGGTTTTACTGGCATTTCTGTCTCAGTGTGCCTTTTATATTGATAACAAACAAATGCCGGATATACTGTAGTTATAATTTAACACTGAATTTGTAGTATAAAACACGTTATGTATAT
>JAODUE010011963.1:0-26010 GCA_027564755.1 Amblyopsis hoosieri | reverse complement strand
ACTTTCTGCCACTAGATGTCACACAAGAGCCCATCAACTCAGACCAAAACAAATGTTTCCAGTGTTTCCAGCAACACGCAGGTTAACACAAGTGGCCCTATGTGACTTTCTGCCACTAGATGTCACACAAGAGCCCATCAACTCAGACCAAAACAAATGTTTCCAGTGTTTCCAGCAACACATGGGTTAACACAAGTGGCCCTACAGTATGTGACTTTCGATCACTAGATGTCACACTAAAGCACCGGCATCTCAGATCAAAAGAAAATTCTCTGTGGGCCACATACACACACGCACTAGCCATGGGGCGCTCCCTCAGGAACTCCGCTCCTAAAATTGGAAAGGCATTGCCAAGGCTGAAATATTGTTGTGTGGTGCATCCTGCACCACTTTGTCTGTGTTCCCATTTACAGAGCCAGGGCAGTATAGAAAGGATATCATGTATAATCTCAATATACTTTTTGAGATATTCACTGAATTGAACATAAAGTGTATATATCTTACACTTGCTTATCCCACCTTTGGTGGCTTAGAGAGGGTAGTTTAGAGAGGGTGGCTCTTACCGTAGGTGGCAGTGAGATACAATACACAGTAAATGTGTAGGCAGCAGACACTGACCTAGTCCCGTCGGTGTGCCTGGCTGCACTCTCAGCAGTGTGAGTCTAGACACCGTCTGTGTCTTCAGCACTCCCGTGGTCCCCGACAACATCACCGCGGAAACCGCTTCAGTACAGTTTGCCTCCTCCATAACTGACATGCGGTGGCGCTGAGCGCACTGGACCTTAGCGTCCACTGTCTGGACGGACACAAAAATGTCAGTTTGTGTTAAGGAGTGGATTACACAAGTATAGAGTGTATAATTGAAACAGAAAGACGGCACGCACAGTGTCTTCGGACAGCGATACAGAATGGGGCCAGAAGTCTGTCAGCCTGTCCTGGTAGCATTGTTTAAGGTCCCTCGTCTTCAGCAGGAGAGGGCCCCGCCTCTCGTACCTGCTGGTGCAGGTTCCATACACATCACTCTGCAGGAAAGGCAAGACCACAGAGAGAACTCAGTGCAGCTCACTGTTTATGTTTATAATAAAGCGGGATGCTTTTATCCTTAAAACAAGTACGAGTCGTCACCTTCCTAAAAGGATGGCCTAAGTCTTTTAGCCTAAATCATCATGATGCTGGCCACCTCTGGCAAAAATCCTCCTCAGTTGAACAGATCCTGCGATTCTAGATTGTAGTATAACGGCCTATGTCAACATTTGTTTCTGTTATTTTGTGTTTTCTGGAGAAAAAAAATAATAATAATGACGTAGGCCATTATTTTATGAAGGTGATGAAGTATTACTATACAAGGAACAGATACAAGGGTCAGGCATCTGGCTCAATGGACATTTACTTTTGAAGTAAGCTTTAGCATCTCAAACTTCATGTTTTCTGAATGGATTTTAACACTGGGGAAAGGTGTTGTCAACTCTCACTCTGTCATTAACTCTCACCTCCTTTTCTGCATGCTGGGCATAGACTGTATGGGAGGTCTGGAGCATGCTCAGTAAAGCTCTCTTGATGTTCAGGGCCCACACCTGCTCCCCTTCCTCTGGACAGAGGGCTGTGACCTTTCCCCCCTGAAGGGAGAACTTGAGGCGCATTCTCTCCAGCGACTCTCTGGGAAACACAAACACCAGATGAGGACCCAAAAAGCCAAGACCCCAGACCAGTAGGATGGCTGCATTGGGAGTATCATGTTCATAGAAAAACACCATTTCAAACGGACAAACTGGGTGTGGTGTTTATACAAGAAATATATATCAAAAAACAGTCCGTACATGCATGCACAAATATATGTGTATATGTATGTACGGACTGTTTAATATATTTCTTATATTTCACATGCAGTAGGTAATACATAAGGAAGGAAGTTGCATGGAAATTTAATGAAATATATGATGATGGTAAATCACCTCAAAGTCTTTAAGCGCTGCACAGAGTGTTCCTTCTGAGGTGCAATTCTTTTTATTTGGGAGTTCCTAATCTGGTCCACAACATGCAGAAACGTGAAAGCACAGCATTGTGAGACGTTTAAAGTGCAACTGCATTACATACATCAAGTATTTTCCAACATTTACCTGCATTATCAGATGACACTTGGAAATCGGGTCAATGTCGACCACACAATCCAGGGCCAATCCGTTTCTTCCAGAGCTCGACCCGTGAAGGGTTGTGGAGATTGTTGTACTGTACCTGTATGTGTACCGGATCCCTCTCTGGTAGGAGATGTCAGCAGGTGGGAATCCTGGAGAATAAGAGAAACACGATAAACGTAATCCTTTGTTAACGTTGTTTTGGCGGTGCATTAAATAATATGGACAACATGACATCTCTGAATTCACATTGTAATGCAAATTACAACAATCCTGGATTCTCACCTGCACAACTGGAGACACAAGGATCATATTCCATCTGAAGGCAATTGCCTGCTTCATATAAGTAGAATACAATAAATGAAAACTTAAAATATTAAAATGTGAGTTTAAAACTTTTTTATCAAACAAAGTTAAATAGTTTGAATATTTTCTGATTTTAAAACAATATGTGTGAATATTCCATTTTGAGTCAACTCTGCATCAACTGGCAAATGAAAAGTTGCTTCAAGAACTCAGAATAAACCCAACAAAGACTTACCATGCAGACAGAAAGAAATTAAAGTGACGTGTAGACAATAAAGCAGTAACAGGGACACAGCCATAGCGGTCCTGGGTTATACTGGAAGTCTGGCTGCCTTCAAACCTCCACATGCAAGTTAAGCGAGATGAAAACCAAGCACTGTTCACAGCCAATGAATGACCGGGCTTGTACATGGACTTCCACACACTGACCCTTACGCTCATAGCATCCAATCAGGAAATACCTTCCACGTTGGAGCTACAAACATCCACTGAGCAGATCACTTGACACTTGCCCAGGCCCCCCCAAAAAGCTTTTTTTTTTTCTAATACCCTGTAGCATGGCTGGGATGGACATCTGGATATTTGGTCATATTCCAGTTGGTGGGACTGTACAGATGTTGGGTTAGGCGAATTTGACTTTGACTGTTTGTTTCAGTTTGACTTGAGGTTTTAGGCTATCACTAAAAAGCAAGTCTGGTGATTTCCTGGCAGCTGTCAGGACAGCACAGTCACTCTTAGTGACTTGTGGGTGGAAATGTGGTTAGTGACTCACTAACCACAACCACATTTCCACAAGAGACCCAAGACCCACAATCCACCTAGATGCCTCCTCACATTCTGACCTCTCCACCTGATTGCACCACCATTAGCCTTCTGTGAGACCCTCTGGCCATCTCTATTTGTGCATTTATAATCCCTCTACTTTTCTCCCCTACATGGTGTTAAGATCGGCACTTGGCACAACCTTTTGAAGCACCTAAAAGTGTAGTCAGCAGCTGTAAAATAATACACTTTTTGCATTTTTGCCTGTATTCTGTGCGGACTATAAAAAAAAAAGAATCTGGTGTTTCTACACAGCTGTAAATGGGAACACAAACAAAGTGCACAACCTTAACACACACACCTTTAATGGCATGTTTGTTCTGTTATGGAACTACGATATCGCTGCTGACTGTGTGTGTGTGTGTGTGTGTGTGTGTGTGTGGGGTGTGATTCCTTTAATTGAATGTGTTTACTTACGAAGTGTCTGCTAAATGGTGTGAAGAAATGTGTGTGTGCGATTAATACACCAATATTAACATGGACATTAATGTGGCAATGGCTCTTACATTTAACGCCACTGGTAGGTACACTATGAAGTCACTGTTATTGCTGTGTAATAAATTTGTGTTTTTGCATGTTGCGATAATCTGGTAAACAATGTTCTGCCAATTTTTTAAAGAATATCTTTAGTAATTCATATTGTGTCTAACAGGGCCTTCAGACCACAGAAGACGGAAAGGGGTAATGGGAAATGGAGTCCATTTATTGTGTGGAATTGGGAAGAAAAGGGTTAAAATACTTTTGCTGAAGTACATTTTGTGCTTGTGCTGTGAATGGAAAAATGCTTCCCTAAAAATGGTCTGACAGTGTTAGGCTTTATGGCTTTACAGAAATAGTAAACCCTTATGTTCATTGACTAGATGGAGTCTGAAGAAATACACAATGGGACGAGGGGCCTTCTTGGGTTGTAATAAAATATATTTTTTTGTTTTTGTTGTTAGAACAAAGTTTAGGCCATTTGAAGTAGGTCTACACAAATGAGAAGAGAGACATCTAGTGTTCGTATTTATAGGTGGACTATCTGCAAATTAGACCATGCTGGCTACTCAAAATACTATTTAGCTAACCCTAGACCGCCCAAAGTAGTTGTTCCTCTTTATTTTCCTAATTTGCTTATGCGATAGACTACTCTCCGAACTAATTTACCAAATAACTCTTTCTCGGTTCATCTTCCATCGTTGCTGCGTAACGACTCTCCGCGACACACATCCGTGGTGAACGCCCTTCTTTTTTCACGTCAGGCCGCAACGTCAGCTCCTTGTTGCTGTGAATCTGTAGCAGGGGGCGTAGGTTTGACCGGCTTTTTTCAGACACAATGAAGCGTCAGACGATGTGAAGCACGCATGGTGGAGGCGGTAGCGCGATTATTACATTATTTTTGTTTACTCTTTGTTTGCTAAAATTATATTCTTTTCTGTTGTTGCCCGAAACGTTTTGTTATTTGGACACTTTATGGCGGCGACGGACTCGCATTTAGACGCCTGATTCGTCGAGTTGGAGAAAACGAGGTCGAATCCGACTAGCCCTCCTCGCGACAAGGCCAGCCGATTATTCTCAACGGAAGAATAGAAAACAATGGCCGCCTATTCCGATTATTTTGCTGCCGAGTGTTTGGTGTCGATATCCAGCGGCCCAGTCCTGCATAGACCCACCCCGGTTGCCCCCGCCACCCAGTCCAGTCCAGTGGCATTGGGCCTTCTCGCCGGGGAGCCAGAAGGGTCGAACGAGGACAGGGAGGTGCGCGACACGCTCAGGCTTGAGGCTACCAACATGATGACGGTGGCCGGTATCCTCACCGACCTCCACGGGAAGTTTCGCCCCATGTCGGCCTACTCGGAGAGCAGCAACTCCTCGTGCGGGGAAAGCGGCTACACCACGTTGTCTGACTCAACCACCACCCCAACCATGACCCCCTCTGCTACCCCGGTCCCGGGACAACAGCAGCAGTGGGGAGGAGGGGCACCTCGCTCCCCAGTAAAGCGACACCAGTGCACTTTCGACGGATGCGACAGAGTTTATGGGAAATCGTCGCATTTGAAGGCACACATCAGAACCCATACAGGTAGGGTAACCGATCAGCCGCTGTTTAAAATACGTATTTTATTTCTATTGTCTAAAGTCTGCTCTGACTTTTCCTCACTATACTGTCGACGAGTTTAACTTTTATTAGGCTCGCATTTATACTCTTTTTCTCCCCCTGCGTATTATGGGGTTCTTGGGTGGGGTGTGGGTGCTTTCTTACTCGCCACAATAATCTTGACAAACAACGAGATAAAAACTCATGCAGCAGGAGCCCTCCCCCTTCGTATCGACAAAGAAATAAACTAACAAAAGATCTGGGCTGGACGTCAAGCACTCTGACGATTCTGACGAACCTCTTCCTCTGTCAGATTTGCATATGAAGTGGACGTGGTAAGACGTTAGTAATAACCGTGTTCGCCTTAGAATTAAGCGAGTTTTCCATAAATTTGTGTATTCCGAGCAAGCGCATACAGATCAAGAACAGGAAACAGAGTAGCTGGAAGGTGTTATTAAAGCGAAGGCAACGCCCACACAGCAGCCGGTAGTGGGAAGCTTTGCCAAAACGTGGTCCTGCATTTCATTGTCGAATATGGCGCTAGGCTTCTGTCGTTAGAGCACGGCTTATAGAATTTCATCCAAAAAAAGAAGAAATCCTGTACAACATGCATCTGCAGTGCATTTTGACTGTAGAAAGTTAAAAGCATATAGTAATAAAACATTCATGAACAATACTATTATTGTTAAATGTATACACACCTAATGGGCATATTGATGTATATAATAGAGCATTTAGTTTTAATTATGGTTTGATGCAGCATTAAAATGGCTTCTATTTGTACAAGCACATTTCCAGGGCAAGAAGCACAATCTTTCCCACTCCTATTTCCTATGGAAATATACATTTTGTGCCTTGATGTCATAACCGTTGACTGATCTAACACATCCGACATCATCCAAAGTCACTGTTTACATCATTGTGTCATGAAGTTGGCGTTTGGCACTCAGTTTTTAATTTCTCATTCTTCTACTTTTTCTTATTCTTCTTCTCTTCCACTCCGATCAAGGCGAGAGGCCCTTTCCGTGCACCTGGCCGGACTGCGAGAAGAAGTTCGCCCGCTCCGACGAGCTGGCCCGCCACACCCGCACCCACACGGGGGAGAAGCGCTTCCTGTGCCCGCTGTGCGACAAGCGCTTCATGCGCAGCGACCACTTGATCAAGCACGCGCGCCGCCACCCCGACTTCCAGCCCTCCATGTTGGGCCGGAACCGGGGTGCCACCGCCATCTCCTCCTCCTCCTCCCCTGCTCCCACCCAGGGCGGTGCCTCCAGTCTGGACGCAGGCCAGTAAGAGGAGGGTGGGGGTTTGGGGAAGGGGGGGGGGGTCTCGCAGTTCAGCAGCAGGTGGTCAAGATAACCAGCTACAATCGCACCCGCTAGTACCCGACCGAGCATGGCTGTTTTCTTGTGAGTGAGTGAGTGAGAGGGGGAGAGAGAGAGAGAGGGAGCACACATGGATACGCGCCCAGGAACACGTGTGTGCAGGGATGGGATCTGTCGCGGGAGTTGCTTCTTCTCCGTCACAATTGAATTGGGTGTGACCACTACCTGTGATTTCCACACAACCTCATTTTGTCAGAACCACAACACAAAACTCAACAATTGCAGGGATTCTAAATCTTTCTTCTTTTTTTTTTTATCTCTATGTAAAGAACAAAACAGAAATCTGCACACGCCAAATTATTTAGATTTTTTTTTTGTGTGGTTATTTTCCTTACAGCTCTCACAGTGCCCATTATTGTCCCTGATTAGCACTGTTTTGTGATGTTGGATATCAAGCAGATAATTGCTAGAAGGTTTTAATGCCTACTCACCCCTACTAATGCCATGTTTTAGAGGTGGCGCATTCCATTTTTTTCTTTTTATTGTAGTTATTTCTTGTTTTGCTGAATAATAACTAACCATTGAAGCTGATGTCTTCGGTGTATTGTGTGAAAAGCTGGTTTGAAACAATTCCTGCTTAAAAGTTACAAAAAATTGGATCAAAAGTTAGAATATCAGTTTGCACGTCTTTTATAAATTTAGATCTGAGGTGCGTTCAAATTGGCAAATGCAAACATTTTCAAAAGGTTTTCAGTTTGCTTTGAGTTCACAGCGACCATTTGAGAACACAGGCACATATGATCTGTGGAGGTAGTTCTCTGCGGTTTCCAACAATTTGGAATGTTTCCATAAAACAGTCAGATTAGTTAGTTAAAGTTAAAAGGAAACGTGTTTGCCTCAGTTCGCTGAATTTAAACGCACCTCAGCTATCATCCATGAAACGTGGACATGGTGGTGTTATGCCTAATATTGATGCAATTGTGTATATAAGCTTCAAGCTTTTAATGTAGAAAAATCTTAATGCTAATAGCAACAGAAGTGATATGTTATGAATTAATTGTAGTCCTTATATTAGGGGTGACAGTATACGCTTGATAGGATGGCATTGCTTTGTGAGTGTTGGTGTGTATGTGTTTTTCATTATTTACATTTTTGTTAGGAACTATGGGCAAATTTATGTCTGCAATGGTCTGAAATATTTAGAGGAAATGAGGTGAACTTGATTCTAATGCCACACCTGCTTGAGCCGGTGAAAGTAAACGTATGCCTGCCATTTCTTTGTACATTTGCATGTCAGCAGTGGTTGGGTGAGAGAGGGGGGCTCATGCACTGGAGGTTCATTTCGAAGAGGGTGTCTCTTTTTAAAATAAAAGTAGGTACACTTACTGTTGATTCGGTAGTAGACATATGGTGTGTGCGCGTGTGCAAAATGTTATGGTACTGCTTCAAACTGTCAAACATTATGAGGAAAGTGAACTGAGCACAAGCCATTTAAAATAGTATGCAATTTGCTAGTGAGAATAAAACATTTCACAGAAATGGGCTTTGATTCCACACAATTCAAGGATTTAGCTGTGCTGGAAAATATAGATTTCATTGTGTTTAGAATTAGTCACGGGTGGAAAAGACGTTAAATCAAGTACACCTCAATGAATGTAAATATTTTAAACCTGTGAGTACGTACATTCTGTTCAAGTTTGGTTATAGTGAGGATGTTTTTCTTTGTTTTTTTTTTACTGTCCACTGTTTGTCCTATTGGTGGACACATTAGTTTCTCAGTGAACAACTCTTCAGGAAAATCAGTAAGCCTTAAACTATGTCATAACTACTACTTTGCACCATGTTTACAGTCTGATAATGTTACAGGTATGTGGCCAATTTTTGGCTTCATAGATCTTCATATGCAATATCGCACTTTTCTCACAGGTTTTTAAATTCTATTTGGCAAAACAGTTTAATAGCTTGCGCTGTTAATTTGCTACTTCAAGCACGCACTGTGTGAGTTTTGATCAAGTATATCATTAATAAGGGTTTGTACAACTGCCTTTTCAAGTGCTTTACGGGGTATGATGAACGGTCTCAGCAGTTAAAAAGAAAAAAAAAAGTATTTACTTTAGTTATTCAGACTCCGGCTGCATTGTCACTGATATTGTTTGACAGAAGAAGAAAAAAAGTGGTTACATTTTTTTTTTATTATTATTTGGTGCTGAGATCTGAGCATAATTTGTTCCACTGTAACATTTAAAAGCACGAGTTCTGATGTCTTCCTCTTTTGTATCAAACCTACATATTAATTAACAGATCATACTGCTGCGTTTTTTTCCACGCTAGTAATTTAATCAATATATACTCATGGTACCGATTGCAAAGCATTGGAATCCGTATGCATTTTCTTCAAACATTTTCCCTGTTGACTGTTTATGGTTGCTGCTGGCAGTAGCCCTGAACACTTAAAGAAACACTTTACACAAAGATATTTACACATTTTTAAGTAAACAAATGTCTTGCATCTCATTTTACAGGTGGTCCGGGGACCCTTATCAAAGCTACAGAACAATAAGAAATTACCTCATTTATTTAGTATGGTATTGTCTTCCCTAGCAAACAGTCAGCGTTTCAGTGATGTTTATATAAAATCCATCCAGCACATTTTGGAGAAAAGATTATAAAGCCAGTGCACTCTGGATTTGAATACTGCATTTGTGTTTTATGTTTTCTTTTTTTTAATAAACCTACACTGTTAGGATGAACATACCTGATTTATGATGTACTATACTTAGCTTCAGCCTGTCTCCTGATACATTTCATACCTTTGGTCCTCTTTTCCCAGTTCCATCATTGACAATATGTTGCAGAATTCCTGAATTCCCTTTAATTTTCTATTTCACAATGAGAGCCTATTGTCACTAGCCAATCAAAGCTACTACAGTTGTTAACAAAGGTAAGTTATAACCTACGGGTGACAGTTACACCTCTCAAGTTCATAGAACCCCCATGTTTTATAATTTCTGCTCCAGCTCTGTGTTATATTTTTATATATTCTCCCAACACTTGCATGTATATGTATATATGTGTGAGTGTTGGGAGGAGTAGAGATGAAATCAGGCAACAAGTATAATTCCAGAAACAACATTAATTTCCTTATTCTTTAAGTCATAATTCAAAGCAACACACACAGCTCAGTCTAAAATACTTTGGGTGGCTTTTTTGTCTGGCCATTAAAACAAATCTAATTAGATCCTCAATGTATTAATACAGACATGCACATTGTACAGAAAAAATATTTCTAAATGTATTTTAATCTTTACATTGATAACTATTTTGGATCATCTTGTCTAAGCTTTAGTTCATGTCAATAGGAGGAACTGTGGAACTGAAATACTTTCTACAACAGTGTTTGGTGTTTTATATTCTCAGGTGTCTTACATTTTGAGCATTTGAAACTTAAATATTTCCCTTTAACACCGAAATACAAACATGTCATTTTTCTTTCTTTATGCCTTTATAATTTATTACAACTTTGTTTGTGTGGTTTAATTATTTCATAACTCGTTACTTTTTTATATGGAACAACTAATGTTCCATTGTTTGCTTGATATGAAACTACCAGTGCTTTAAAAAAAAAAAAAATACAAATAAAAGTCATTACATTGATATTTGTGATTGTTTTTTTATGCATTAAATGTGAAAAAATGTATTTAGCTTTACTAACACCCAAAACACCTACATTGTCCTTCATGTATCAATATTTTATTATCACAGGTGGCATTCATCAGTTTCATCAAGACTAAATTACAAACCGTTTCAAGGATTTACGTTTCCGCTTAGTTTATTATCGGTACAGAATAGCAGTGCACTTCTGCAAAAAGTTTGGTTGTTGTAATTCCCCCTCACACAGTTAATTTACATTGCCGCCGGTGGAAAGCTGCGTAGAGAAGCGTCAGATCGAGTAGCCACTGTGCCCCCATAGCTATGTGGCGTATCTGTCCCAGTCATGGATGTAGTAAAGGACAGTACGTCTGCAGCAAACTGTTTTGAGGTAAATTGACTTTGTTTTAGGCCATGCATGGTAGATCTAGCTGTCTAGGCGCTGCCTACATCAGCCTCCACTGCACAGTGCTTTTTGTGACACGCACACTTAAGAGACCAGAGGCGTTCCATTTTTGCTCCATTGAAATGCATTGCAACGCTCCATCTTTGTATAATTATAAAATCTTTGGCCTCGTCATCCCAGACGGAGGAGGTCTCTGTCACTGAAGTTCCCAGGGTCTCCAGCAGGGACATTTGCCTAGTATGCCAGATTACCAGTCCAGCCCTGGTCTCCAGTGTAGCGAGTAGGGAAAAGCAGCAGAGGTTCCAGGAAGAAAAGGCCTACCACTCAAACACTTATATACATGCATGTGCGGTACTTTGTTCAGTTCCTCAGACTCAACAGGGCGGCCCCTTTCACCTGTCCAACCTAGTTACTGTAACTAGGTTGGACAAAACAGGCTATAAGCAGAGAGAATATAATTTAACAGAGGTTCCAACGGACATCACTTCCGCATTCGATTTTTTTAGAAGGAGGGGGATGACTTTTTACCCTTTATTTGATCCTTTATAACTCTCCAGCAAAATAATAAAGGCACGTCTTCATAAGATGGAAATCTCTTGTAACGCAGACAGTAATGCAGCATTACTTGGATTAGTAATGGTAATATTACCGTTTTGGAAAAAGTTATTATTTAAACCACTAGTTACTGAAAAAAGTAATATTACTGTAACTAGTAACTAGTTACTGCCCAACACTGTAAATGAATGGCAGCATCAATATAAAAACGTGCTCACATGAGATCCCAGTCGAAACCCGTTGTCTTCACATTGTCCATGACGGCCGGCGCCATCAGTCTGCTGCGGAACCGGTGCTAAAACCTCTCGTCATCTTCCAGCCCTAGCACCCGCTGCAGTTCCTGCTTCACCACCTAGAGGGCGACATACACCAACAACAGCTACTTGCTCAGCAACCTGAACTCGTATTCAATTCAGCAATCATTCTGATATACCGTACATAAGCAGCCATGAAAACATCCCCATTGATATCATATAGACTGTCATGTATCATAAGCCCCTTTGTACAGAACACAATTTGCACCTGTCTCCAGATGTCGAAATGAGAAAGCAGCCTATCTTGCCTCTAGTCTGAATGCGGGTCCTTGTATCCAGGCAACATTTCGATCCCCATCGTGTGCAACTGTGACGAGTTAAAATCTCTGAAAGAAATGGTCCCATTTGACGAGATACCGACTATATGTTAAAGGTACATTCCTTGAGTTTCTCCCCCTCGATCTCTTGCCCGCTGTGCCTGCCAATCAGCACATACACATTCAGAGGGTTAAACAAACAAACAAAACAAGTCTGAAGGCTGGTTTCAAGCACAACCGTTTTCATAAAAATACTGCAAGAATGTTAGAATGATAAAACACTGTTTTGATCCATAGGAATCCTGTATCTTTCCCTCTAATGGCTATCTGGTGTGGACATGTCAGAAGAGTGTAAACAGTGAATGTTAAAAGACAGCTGGCCTCAACATTGAGGTGTGAATTCTGACGGGACTTTGAGCAAAATAGGCTCACAGAGACGTATCTACTACAAAGAGTGAAGGCACTCCTAGACTATGAAGCGGGCATAGACGAAAACATGCTATGACAATAAAATACATTTTCCATTACGTATGCAAAAATGTTCCTATACCTATGACCTCTGTCAAGGAATGGATGAAGCTGTCCACCTCTTCCTCCAGTGTCTGTCTGGTGATGTTGAAGGGGCACTGGCATATAGCCATAGTGGTCATTGTTGCATACTGTATGTACATCTGGACCTCTGCAAGACATAAAGCATTGGATTAAATCAAACAGGTCAAAGAAAGTTATGGTTGCTCCACGTCTATAAAAAAAGATGTCAGCTATTCAAAGATTCACATATTCTGTATGAGAGGACATCTACAGTAATGAAAATGGACATTAACCATCTTCCAGACATTTTGTTTTGAGTGGCTCTTTAGGGTGAAAGCAGGTGAATATACACTACCGGTCAAAAGTTTTCCAACACCCCAATTTTTCCAGTTTATTATTGAAATTCAAGCCATTCAAGTCCAATGAATAGCTTGAAATTGTATAAAGGTAAGTGGTGGACTGCCAGAGGTAAAAAAAAAAAGGTAAGGTTACCCTAAACTAAATAATAATGTACATTTCAGAATTATACATATATGCCTTTTTCAGAGAAAGAAATTGGTTAACAACTTAAAGCTATTCTGCAGCAACGGAGGTTAATCAAGCCTTGAACGTTGGTGCTTACAACCCCTCCTGTCCTCATAAAAGCAGTGCTAGAACACACTGCGGTACCATACCCTCGTGAGCATTTTTTGAACAGTACTGTATTGCAGAAAGTAGTGTTGCTAGTGTTGCAAGGAAAAGGCAATTAACAATGGAAGAGAGACAGACCATCATACCACTTAAAAATGTAGGTCTTTTCTACAGAGAAATGGCCAAGAAAGTCAAGGTGTCAGTGAGTACAGTCTCCTTCACTATCCAAAGGCACTCAGAAACTGGGGGAAACTGACAGGAAGAGGTCTGGCAGACCCAAAGCCACAACAGAATCAAAAGAATAGTTTCTGAGAGTGTTTGGCGGTTCACAGGACAACAGCTTCAAGCACAGCTTAATAGTGGTCGCAATAAGCAAGTCTCAGTTTCAACTTAAAGAGAAAACTTCGAGCTGCAGCTTGACAGGCTGAGATGCAGCAAGAAAGCCATTGCTAAGACGTCAGAATAATAAAAAAAGGCTTGCCTAAGCCATGAAACACCACCAATGTACTACTGGAGACTGACAGAAGGTGTTATGGACTGATGAATCACATTTTTCGATTAGGTGAAAGGATGGTTCCTCAGTGGGTGACATCAACTATCAAACATGGAGAAGGAAGCGTTATGGTCTGGGGCTATTTGCTGGATCCAGGTCGGTGACAGAGTGAGAGGCACCCTGAACCGAAATGGCACAGCATTCTGCAGGGCCATGCAGTATACGCTGGTATGTGCCTAGTTGGGGTCAGGGGTTAAGCCTACAGCAAGATGACCAATAACATAAGTCCAAGCTATGCCAGAACTACCTTAAGAAAGACACTGCCCTGGGATAACAACAGGTTAGATAATGAGTGCTATTTTTGTCATCTTCCCAACCATCTATAGCCTACCATCTTGTATAGCCTATGTATTAGCTTTATTTTCACTTCATTTCACTTTAAGGTAAAGGCTTATCTGTCCATTACCAACTAATATATTATATAATGAAGAAGACCTCAACCTTACATCGATTTATTTATAATAATTACACCCACCATATGGCTTATTTCTACAGAATACATAACTAACCTTTATTTTGTATAAATCAATTACATGTAGCATGGATTGTCATTTCATATACATAAAAGCATTTAGGCCTACTGTTATTGTAGCCTTATAATTCATCATAATGTGTATTGACCAATTGTTATGCCCACTTTTTCTAAATAAAAATATCTGCTTGGTTTCATTATTTACCAGATGGCAATTCGGTCCTTTGGGTATTCCAGTCTGTCAATGCATCCCAGAAAGTATGGCAGACTGTGCCCAGCATTGCGTGCCAGGAGAAAGAGGAGTAGGCCTACTTTGGGCGTCAGCCAGGAGGATTCTGGGTGGGTCTGTTGTTGTGGAAAAACTGCTGATAGTTCCTCTATGGAGGTATGCCAAGTCTTCCGATGAATATCGTGAGAAATAAACCGAAACCCATAAATGGAAAATACATTATTTCTCCAGCAGGACACCTTTGATGCTGTCTCTAATTCTGCCTCAACGCCAGCGAGAAACAGTGAGTTTGAGAACGAGAAACTGAGAAATGTAGTCGTTCTCGTTAAGGGCAGGTTGGCTTTGTTAAATAATGTTAGAGCTCCCCACCCATTAACAATATACTAGTTGGCAAGGCAAAAAATATGCAAATATTTTAGTTTATATCCAGAAAGTGTAGGTTTGCGACAAAACACCAGGATATACTGCCAGAAAGTGTAGGGTTGCGACCAAACACCACGATATACTGTAAAACTATAACGGGTGTGATGCAGAAACTCCAATCTTTGACCAGCTGATACAATCACTAATGTAAATAAAAATGTATTACTGCCACCTAGAGGACATAAATCAAAACAAAACAATGTATGGGTCATATGTTAATTTATTATACTATAAATATTTGCATGACAATGATCAAATTACAAATTTTCAATACAAGACTATGTTATATTACTGCATTTTAAAACAACATAACTGATTATAATTCTACCATTTGGTACTAGAGTACAATCACGTTCCTCTACGATGCCATCATTTAATGCATACTTACTAGCAATAGAGCTAGTAAGTATGCATTTAGATCCTAAAACCATATAACAAATGTGATAAGGCAGTTCTGTGGCTGTTCTGTGGTTTAAAAATGTGACTTACAAAGATGTCACCAGTATAAACAGAATTTAAAAATCCCAAGGAACAATCAGGGATATTACTCTTAAAACACTGAAGTGACTTCTGATAATGTGGTTGTGTACTGTAGTGCATTTATATTATATTAGTAGAGCCTATTGTGATTATTCAACACTTATGAAAGTAAATTGCTATAATATGGCTAGATCTGAAAGGCATCTTTCTGGCAACAAACTGACATTTAAAGGCATAAACATACATGGAGGATGATGCATAAGATGGAACGGCGATTTTGCCATATTCATTAAGATTATTTAAAGCAGCAGTAACTTTTTATTTATTTTTAGAAGTTGGTTTACACTTGGAGCTTAATACAATAACTGAAAATAAGCTACTATGGTAGCTTGAGCGCAATCTTGTGTGCGTGCCCGTCAATTAGTACGACACACGGCTGCATCAGCATCACAGTGCTTTTACAGTACTGTGAAAATATTTACAAAAACAACACGTACAAGTATGGCTCCGAAACACCCAGTTTTATAGCAATATAATATTAAGTTATCTAAATGTAAAGGTTACTAGTGGAACACAGAGGCCTACAAAGACTTTGGGAGTCTGGTCTGTGATGCATCGCTGCATTACTGTAGTCCCTTTGAGGCATGATGGAGGGGTCAGTGCAGGATCACCACCAGGAGCCGTTTGAAGTCTCCGCCGCACTCAGCCGCCAGAGCCTCTTTCAGCGGGACGTCGTACTTCTCCAGGTACATCTCCTTCACGGTCTCCAGGTCAAACTGTCAGTAAAAACTAAGTTAATACATCAAATAAAAAGACAACCTTGCTGTGAAAGACCATGTGCTGCCTGTGCTGTGCTTGAATATCATCCTTCAGCGTCGCTATCTCCACCTTTAGCTACACCATTTGATGCTTTTTATGTTATGTAATCAGAATCATGTCAGATAGATGGAGATTTTAATCCCCCCTTCACAGTTCAATGGCTAGTACGGAAGGTGATCCACATTCTCAGGTTTGACATACAAAATGTTAGATTCAGTTGCACAAAACTATTTTTATTGTCAATTTACCTTTTTTCCCCCCCAGTCCCAAATGCTGCAGTTTCCACAGGACTTGTGTTCTGTGGTGATGATCTGTTAAAGCTGTATAGGGTATCATCTTGGCATATTGATGACCCCTACTGGTATCAGGCCACAACTGCACTCTATTTTTGAAAACGTAGTTTCAAAATCCTTCTAGGCAAGTCTCATCACTCGTAGCCATCTTTGAAATGCCTCGGGGCCGTTATTAGGGAGACTGTATCTAAATTAATGGGGAGAGATCCATAACTGCACTTTCAATAGTCACCGGGACATAAAAACTGCATGACTAGTCAAACCTGACAAGAACAAAAAAAGTTTGACAATTGGCTACATCTGTTTTAACGCTTGGCATTTATAAAGCAGATGATTGGCTCTTTTTAGGAGGAAGGGGGGGGGGGGGGCAGGATGTGTGCCGCCAACTGCCAAATTTGCCGTTACAGAAATCACCCATAGAGCGCCATTGAAACTACTCCAAGTGGCGTGTCTCCTCTATAGAGCGTCTTGTGGCCGCGTTCTCTCATAATCTCACGTTTCCACACACACACACTTGCCTCCGAGCGTCCAACAATGATGCGAATGAGCGTGTCTTCGTCAGTTCCTGCTCCCTTCATTGCAGCATTGAGGCGACGAGCAAAGTAAAGCTGGGGGTTTTTAGCACACCTCACTTCAGGGCGGACGGACGCACACGCACAAATCAAAAATCAGTTAACAGAGTGTACTGGAATTAAAAACACATTTAACAGAATCAAATGAAACACTAATGTGGGATAAAGTACGCTGTTATTTCCCAACCTACCCAGTGTAATGTAGCAATCCTTTAAGGTCCCTGTGGCCTCATCGTCAATGGCGTCCAAGATGTCCGTTCCCGAAAGCTGCCGATGAAAAGCATAATATATTCTCTCTGCGTGACGCTCACTTGCCGTGCAACAGGCACAATGTGTGCGCGAGCCAACAGGTGGCGACGGTGAGCACTGAGCGCCTGTACATACCGACTCGTAGATCTTGAAGGTGGCCTGGAGCTGCATGTAGTTCCTATGAGTCAGCACATAGGAGAAGGTGGACTCGTCTGTGCCAAACCGGCCTTCTCCAGCCTGATACGGTACAGAGAGCACACAACATAAATTAGGGCTGGACCAGAATATTCAACTATTCGTATATTCCTTTGATGTGTAGGTATTTTGGGATTCAAATATTATATTTATTGCTTTTTGCAAGTTTTCTTGGTTAAATAAAAAAGACAATATATCTATCTAATGTGTTTTTGGACTAAATAATTTACTGGATTTGACTTTTGCCAAAGAAGATTATATCATCTCGTTTTTTTTTTTAGTCAGATTTATCATATTTACACCTTTAGCTAACTCATTATTTAAGATAGTTCTTATAGCTCTTATTCTGAGTATTTATCTGTTATTTCAGTGGTTCACACTTTTTGACCCATTGACTCAAAAAGTGTAGCTGGCCAAATGTTACACAACAACACTGAAAAATAAAAACTACTAAAACCATATAAGAAGGTCAGGGAACACAAACTACAACCATAAAAACTAAAACTACTGAAACTAACAAAAAGAGGAGAGGGGAAAAAACAAACAACAAAAAAACATTGAGGAAAAAGTTTGTTGCAGATGGACACGTGCAATACTAACCAGGTCTGTGTATTGGCAAGAATCTGGCAATACCATACAGGGGCCATGATTCTATATATTGCGATACTGTAAGCAAGGAGATATATTGCGATTTCTAATTTGTGGAAAACTGTCAGAGCAATGCTAATGTGTGGCACTGCTGCAAAAAATAACAAACACTTTCATGGACCAGATGGAAATTAGATTTAGGCTAAATCTGGTAACAAGCATATTTTATCTCTATTGGGGTTAATGTATTTTGTACATGGTCCCTATACATTTATAAAAAAAAATGTGTACTAAGGTGTATCAACATTCTCTTACACCCCTATTCAATACATTCTACATGACGGCAGTGTTCAGATCCAAGAGGTTTCAGAGGCAGCCATTGTCTGCTGTGCCAGCACTCACCTCAAACAGTGCTGTGGCATCCTGTTCTGCAAGCTCCTCGTCTACCTCGTAGCCTTCATCCCTGCTGGCCTGTGGGCGGCAAGGGAACACAGACAGATGCACAGAGAAGACAAACGGAAGGTGATTGGGCAATAGACAAGGACAAAAGGGGCGGGAATTAGTAATTTTGGAAAAAACGAATACATTTAACTTCCGATGTGTCAGACACGGTCATTTATTTATGAGAAACAATAATGTGGTACAGTCTACAGTACACGTTTGAGAGCCAGCTCAGAGCCACAACGGAGTCGTGCGTCCTTTAATAGTGCTGGGATATGAGTCACTGGGGCCGAGTTACGTGTCTTTCCAGGAGGAAGACAGGCGAGGGGAAGTAGACACGACACAGGAAAACCGACACCGTGAGATTTACTAGTCACGCTCCGATCATGCAGTTCACCCATTATGGGCCCCGCGTATTCAGGTCCCCAAATGTCACAGAGCTCGTCTTTAAATAAAACAATAAATAAAATAAAAAAAAACAGTTTAGTTGTCGTTCACCTGCAGCAATGACATCAGAAGATTCCTCACTTCTCCACTGGTGTCATCCTCGAGGTCAGCCTCTAAGTCATGTTCATGTACTGCAAGGTAAAACACAGTGCATACCGTAGCCATACACCATCTCACTAGAGATGATCACGTCATTGTATTCTACGTAGATAATAAAAGTGTTGGCTGTGTCAGCCTTCATTTCAGTTTTAAATTAATAATGTTTTAATGTTGCATCAATAATTAAATACATGAATTGGGAATATATGTGATTGTATTGTGACTAGCAAGAAGACAAGGAAGATTAATATACAAAATATGATCGTCATCTGTACAGGGACACACCCAAGGAATCCTGACACATCTGGCTGTTACACATGTTGGTGGAGCGTCCATACTTTTCCAGTGAGAAGGGGGCAGTAATTTGTGGCTACAGTTAGCCTGTGACTCACCGTGTAAGAAAACTTACTCTGAGAATATGCTTCCTTGTAGATCAAGATGTCCTATTCAGGGAAATAAATACATAATTCAGCAACATTAGACTTGTAATTTATCAAGATAGATAACAACATATAGGAAATATTTGAATAATCTTTGCTTTTTATTTCATTTAAACCATATACACCTTGAGATGGAGAGTGAGCTCGCTTCTTTGGTGCACAAACAATTACCCATTTATTGTGTAGCGCATGGCATCTGAAACTGGCATCTCTGTCTACTGTACTCGTTTATTTTTCCAGGGATTATGCTTTTGCTTTGAAGGCACCATTGTAGACCTACATACGGTTTCCCCACCACCCCCAGCCAGAGTCTAAGAGCTTTCATCCCATTGGCTCACAGCTATCACTTGCACTGGTTGTCTGTGGCCAATCAACTGACCTGATTGGTGGCCGTACACAGGATCTCCACCAGCACAGCCTCATCTGTGCCCGCTCCCTTCATGGCCTTCCTCAGCTCCTTGGCAAAGAAGAGGTGGGGCGGGTCCAACATGGCCACTGTGGCATTTTCAAAGCTGCCGGTTAGCTCCTTCTTCAGGACCTCCTCCAGCTCCTCAACAGACCCAGATGAAAGAAGGACACATAAATGGACAGACAGATAAACAGAATAGAGAAATAGAAACAGACTGAACATACAGCAACAGAAGATAAGTAGAAACAGACTAGATGTTTTCTTAGAGTTTTTCTGTCTAGAAATAGAGACAAATACTAGAAATACACAGACAATAGAAGGAGAGTAAAAGAAACAGCATACAAGTAGAGAAACTGACACAAGACACCCACATCATCATATTTTTCAAAGTAGGCCTGTTTGATCTCAAGTCGCTGAGCAGAGCTACGATTGGCCAGGATCTCAATAATGGCCTCCTCGTCAGTACCTGTAGGGAAACATACCACACCATTACCAAACCATTGCTAATAAGCAATCTTATATCGTTCTGCTCTTTTGCATTGAAAGGAGCCAGTTAAGGTGGTACGGGCATCTGCTAAGGATGCCCCCTGGGCGCCTCCCTAGGGAGGTGTTCCAGGCACGTCTACCAGCTGGGAGGAGGCCTCGAGGAAGACCCAGGACTAGGTGGAGAGATTATATCTCCACACTGACCTGGGAACGCCTCGGGATCCCCCAGTCAGAGCTGGTAACTGTGGCTCGGGAAAGGAAAGTTTGGGGGCCCCTGCTGGAACTGCTGCCCCCGCGACCCGACTCCGCATAAGCGGTGATGATGGATGGATAGATAGATAAATATAGTTCTATGCTAATAACACAGAAATTGCAAAATGATTGATACATTTCAGATTGCTAGGCCAGGCTACACGTAGAAAAGTTTAAAATGATAATTACTTAAGATAATCATTTCAATGAGAAGTATGCTTTTGTCAACTAAAAAAAAAGATAGACAGACAGATAGATAGATATTATCTTTATATTATCTGAGTTGTATATTGTGTTGGAAGGTGAAAGTTTTTACATTTGACAATAAACAAACAATCACCTTCAAGTATCACAAAACATTGCAAGCTTACCTAGACCTTTACAGGCTTTCCTGATGGCCTTGATGTCAGCAGTGACATCAAAGTCCTCGAAAGGGACTATTGTGGGCTATAGAAGAAAAAGGTCAGAGAACACTGAACATGCACGGTAACAAACAAATGTCTATCGCGTTGTTACGGGTCATAATAAACAACCTGTTTTTGGTTCTGTAAAAGCCCCTTCTCCCCAAATCTTCTTGTAAGGCTGCAACGTTCAGACAGCCTATCTAATTCCATAGACTACAGAAGCGTCAGGCCTCGTTTGCTGAGTCATAAGGCATGCAATTGTGTATTGACGCGGAGCTCAGCATCAGCCTCCGCGTCTCGCCCACCCTCGAGCTATTACAATGCGGCGCTTATCGATTAGCAAAAGCATTGCAGGGAAATGTCTCTCTAAGAGGCGTACAGTCTACACTAAACCGATTGTCCAGAAACTGCGCAGTTTAAGTTCACACACATTTGCCTACAGCAGGAATGTCGTAACAATAAATAATTTCTTAAACTTGTTTGTTTGTTTTTCACTATGAAGCCAAATAAGATACAGCAACTTTTTTGTAATTTTAGTTTTTAAGTTAAAATGCTTTAAACTATTTACTTTGTTAGATAAGCATAAGCATTAGTCTGGCATTGCACGAAGGTGTACTTTCTTACCTGTACGTTGCCCATGGTATTATTCTATTGTGAAGGTTGCGTTGTGAATCTGATGTGATGTGATTTGGTGTGTTCTGCTGTGACCGACTGTCTTCTTGTGCCTGCGGACCTCAACCGGGACCCAACCCTGTCCGGTGCAGCAGAGTTGACGTCACCATCACTTATTCGTTTATACAGCAAGTGCTCTCTGGTCTGGGGTTGGGAGGGGTAATTTAATTGGGGGCGGGGGTGGAGGGATGGGCATGTTGCATAGGCCTTAGCTGTTTAGCATACGAGTCACGAATGTTCTGTTTTATTGTAGCCTACATCAGTAGTCTACATGTATCCTCCTAGCCGATGTTGCGTATGGTACACATATTTAATTTACAGATTTTTTTGGGTTTAGAAATAGGCTACCAAAATACGTCTGCCTTATTGGCCAATGGCCACCGTTAATAATCGTTGCTATGGGAGCTCTCTGAAATGTCCACGAGATGGCAGTGTTGCCCTATGTAAAAATGTATGGGCGCCTAATGCTGCCTACAATTAATACAAATTAACGTTACATTCTAATCATCTGTGCATATGCCAATATGCCAAACGTATTACATCTGTTATGTTATAGGGATTGTTGTTGAAATACTAATACAAGTTCTCATAGCGATATTAAAGCCTCTTCATTCATGAACACCCTTGGGTTTAAATATAAATATTTATTGTAGGATTTGAGAACAAGTTATTTACTGTATGTACATGCAAATACAACAGAACGCGATATAAATGTACAATATAAATACTCCCGTGTTGATGCTACAAACAGAGTTTCACTGTAATAAGCAACATTATTAAACAAGCATATTGTGGGCAAGTTACAATTTTACAAGTTTAACAGCTTTTCCATCAGATATAAACATGTTTGTAAAAGGTACAGTAATACCATGGTAACAAATATAATATTCCCATTAATATTTATTTATTTAATACGCCTCTCGGTGATGGTGGAACACAACAACATTCAGGCTTTTGGTTTGATGAGCAAGAAAAAAAAAAGAAAATCACTAAGTCCGAAATAAGAAGCTCATTCATGAAAAATGTGAATAGATGTGATTGCATCGGAGTGATTCAGATATTTGAAACATCTGAGAAGCCTATATTGTGTCTCTGATGTGACAATGGTGGGTCAAATCCTTGTTTTTCATATTGAACCACCAATCATACAGTATCTCTTGGGTTGTTGAGCACTAAATAAGTCCCAGTTTCTTCAGACATACACACGAATCACTGCAGCTGTTAAAACCGGACTAATGACTAGTGTATTTGGCTGCATTGAGTAAAGAGTCACACTGATTCAAGGAGACAGATCACAACACAGGAGGATTGTTGTTGCTGGTAATAGGGTCAATGTTTTCTGATAGAAAGAAATCACTGAAGAGGCTTAGGTCCTGGTCATTGTTTTAGAAAGTGATCCCCTAAAAATGTTCCTTTTTATGGAAATGTGAGAAGGGGCAAACAATAGGAAATGGATAATTTGCATTTTCATTCTAACTAGATGGAATTTGGTGCATAAGCAACACTTTAAATACTTCAACAAGTGCAACAGATATATATTGTGGTTTTGTAACAGTAAACAAATATGTTGAATAACATAACTTGTGAAGAGTAAACAATATGCCCAAGTGTCAGCCAAAATCAGGACACATTCATAGATATTCCATTACAGTTTAAAGTATAGCATAAAAAAGCAAACCATTAAATAAAAATACTGATAAGAAATGCACATCATTTCAGAAGCAGCACAGGTCATACAAGGAGACAGATAGCATATGTAGGCTACAACAATTTCACTGCCATATTCGACCACATACATACCAATATACATTTAATTATTGGATGCTTGTAATTTTGCCTCATGCTGTGGCTTTAGAAAAATGTGTACGGGATACCTTTTTACGAGAACAATCCTTTGTTATCTCAATGTGTCTGATATTCACGCTCTCTGGCCCAGGAGTTTTTCAACATGTGTTCATTTTTCATTCATATAAAGTTTTTAGTTTTCTACACAGCTGATACTTTTTATGTTTTGTACATGGCCTGTGCGTGTGTGTTCAGTCAGCAACATATTACGCTGTGCAAGGCAAAACAATATTAAATAATGATAATGTTTTCACCTTAATAAATGTGGTTGTCAAATGAATGTCTAAAATGCTGGTGGATGTGATGTGTCCTTTAAACTGATTTGGTGTAATGTGGTCCAACACAAAGCAAACAAATAATGTGCAAACCAATTTATTTCTATAAGATAAAGTGACTTAAAAGTTTCAGAAATTGCACCATGTAACAATACCGTTGTCATATTTGTTAGGAATGCATTTATGGGCCACAGAACACTTGTTTTAATTCAAATGGACTTAAACATACGCATATATTGTATATTTTTACCATTAGGGACAATTAAAGCTGCTTATCCAGCCATTTCAACTCCATTATTATATACTGTATATTTTGTGATATGCGAAGATGCAGATTGATGCTGACATTGATAACCTCCACAAGTTCTCTTGCTCTCGGCGGTGAGCGCAATTCAGTTGATGTGGGAAAAACAAAAAGCATCTGCAGTAGAAGGCTGCTCAGTAGCGGTCGGTGTCATTATCTATGGAGGATCGCCAACCTGCCCTCCGCCTCCCTGGCCGAGCCCCTGCGGCCCTCTCCGCCTCCTCCTCCATCTCCTCCTCCACCTCCTCCGCCCTGCATTTTGTTAACTTACTTGACGAATAAAATAAAAAATGAATCATACAGCAGCTTTAATTGTGCTGTAAATTCTGTTGTCACACTTCAATTAATCTGTGCTGTCCCATTTGCTGTGGATCTACGAATAAAAAAATAACTAAAATAAAATACATAAAATAAAACTTCAAATGTCCGCAATTCACTTTCCGGCATCTTGCTCCTCAAAATCCCAGGGGCAAACGTCGGCCATTTTGGCGCTGCCCCTCACCGGGGCGGGTTTGTAGCTAGCGTTCAACGATCCCTCCGTCTTCCTCTCGGGTGACGATTTAGTCTGAGCGGGGCTGGCGTGGGGATCGTCTGTGTCCCAGGGGCAAACGTCTCCCCTCCTGCCCTCCCCTGCCTCCCTGGCCGAGCCCCTGCGGCCCTCTCCTCCTCCTCCTCCTCCGCCCTGCGAGGACTGGCTGACACGCCTCCTCTCCGACGGGGGCTTGCTGGAGGAGCTCCGCCTCTCCCTGCTGCGCTCCTTGTCCTTCTCCGCCCTGTGGTTGGACGAGGAGGAGCCCTTGCGCTTCCGCTTGGAGGAGGAGGAGGAGGAGGAGGAGATGGGGTGGTGGTGGTGGGGGGGGTCCTGTGGGGGCGAGGGCGGGCTGTGGTAGTCCCACGGGCACACCTCCCCCATCAGGGAGGGGGGCTGCAGGAGGCTCCCCGTGGACCGGGAGTGGTCCGAGCGCAGGGTCTTGGGCTTCCCGTCGGTGGGCGTGACGCTCTTCTTCCGCCTGGCGCGGTCCGGGGAGAGGGCGGCCGCGTCAGCGCCCCCTAGTGTGGCGGTGTTGGTGGTGGCCGGCTGCTGCCCGTCCGAGTCCCAGGAACGGACGTCCGGCCTGAGCGGGAGCGGCAGCCTGGGCTTCCTGGCCTCCCTGCTGTCCTCCCTCTCGCCCGCCTTGTCCCTGGAGCGCCGCCTGGTGGTGGGGGACGGCCCCACCGCCGCCTTCTGCTTTTGCAGGCAGCGGCCGCTCTTGGCGCCAGAGCTCCCGCTCCCCCGCCGCGTTGCCACGGCAAAGGCGTGGTGGTCAGCGGCGGCAGCGGCGAGGGCGGTCTCCTCTGGGGCGATGGACACGTGCTTCTGGGACCTGCCCTCCGGGGGCGTCTGAGCCTCCTCCAGCTCCCAGGGACACACCTCGGACAGGTCGTACAGGTTCCTGCCCGGCTCCGAGCAGATGGACGGCTGGCTGCCGCTCACCTGCGTGGGCCGGTCGGCACATAGACACTGGGTTAAAGGCAGGGTTAGTCATATTCCAGAACGCTGGCTAACTTCGAGCTCAGATCAAAACAAATTGAAAGGCATTGCAAAGCCACGTGGCATTGATGCTGTGAATGGTGTTCGCCATTATGTGTATGTCCCTATTTACAGAGTCAGGGCTGTGTAGAAGTACCAGATTATTTCTTCAGCATGCACAGAGAACGGTAAACTAGCAAAAGAGAATATATTAGGTGAATTTGACAAAAAAGGGTATTAGCTTACAATTAGCTTGCAATAGCTTGCTATAACTTTTAGGCCATTCAGCACATTGACAGTGTGTTAAGGCACATGGCATAGTAGCATAGCGTTAAAACACACTGTAACTGGCTTTGGGATGGAACACCAACATGCCCTGCCATACTTAAATGCCAAGTTACTTACTAGTTAATTATACAGTATATCGTTATATATATATATATATATATATATATATATATATATATATACATATATATATACAGCAGGGGTAGGGAACCCTGGTCCTGGAGAGCCGCAGCCCTGCATGTTTTAGATGTCTCCCTGCTCC
>JAODUE010011946.1:0-27148 GCA_027564755.1 Amblyopsis hoosieri | reverse complement strand
TATGTTCGAACATGGTGTTTGTTATAGACAGTCCATGACTAGCACAGAAGTCTAACAACAAACGCCCGCTCGGGTTTTGATCAGGGAGGCCGTTTCTCCCAATCACTCCTCTCCAGGTATCTCCATCATTGCCCACGTGCGCGTTGAAGTCTCTCAGTAGAACTATGGAGTCCCCTACTGGAGCCCCATACAGGACTCCATTCAGGGTCTCCAAGAAGGCCAAATACTCCGAACTGCTATTCGGTGCATATGCACAAACAACAGTCAGAGTTTTCCCTCCCACCACCTGTAGGCGCAGGGAGGCGATGCTCTCCTCTATTGGGGTAAACAACTACAATTAAGTCGCTAAAAAATAAAAGAAATTTCCTGTTTTTTCTAACCCACTTTATAGAAAATATCAATATATATCGTGTATCGTTATTCAACCTAAATATATCGGGATATGATTTTTGGTCCATATCGCCCAGTCCTCCTGGCTATAAACAACAAGATGGGAGAATACCGTTGATACTGGAAAACATTTATAAAACTTGCTTAAAACTTTAGATAAAGTAAATTGTTAACTAACTTGGTAAAGAACAACAAAACAAGATTGCCAGACTTGGCAATGCCTAACGTTTAAAACTTTGGCTACAACACAAGGTCGAACAAAGGCTTTAGTCCTTGAGTTCAAACAAAGAGAAAATTAACACGCAAGTAAAGGTTAAGTTATGTACAAGACGATTTGTCCAGGGCGTGGGTTTGAGGGCTCGTGCTGGCTTTTAAGGGAGGAAGGAGGGGCCTTAACTTGTCGAAAAGGGGAGTGTTTTTTAGGGGTGGCCTTCAATCTAATTTAGAAATATTTGTCTTTATACTGTAACTTCTATGTTTGTTGTCAAAAGAACATATAAAACAAGAAAAGAAAACATAATTCCTTTAAAAATTAACATGGGAAATAATAAACATAGAAAATAAAGCAATTTTCTACCAGGCAATTTTCGTTCCTACCCTCACCTATGGTCATGAAGGGTGGGTCATTACCGAAAGAACAAGATCACGGGTACAAGCGGACAAAATGGGTTTTCTCAGAAGGGTGGCTGGCGTCTCCCTTAGAGATAAGGTGAGAAGCTCAGCTATCCGTGAGGAACTCGGACTAGAGCCGCTGCTCCTTTGCGTCGAAAGGAGCCAGTTGAGGTGGTACAGGCATCTAGTAAGGATGCCCCCTGGGCGCCTTCCTTGGGAGGTGTTCCGGGCACGTCCGGCTGGGAGGTGGCCTCGGGGAAGACCCAGGACTGTGGTTAATCATGGTTACAGATAGTAGTTAATTAGAACACAAAAACATTAATTTTCCCTTTTGGAGGGGGGGGGGCGTCTTTCACCCTTGGTTGGTCCAGGCATGATTCTTGCTTTGTTCTGACCTGTGGTTGACCATTGTTCACTACAGTATTGACATTGGCCACATTTTATTTAGTACTGTTGCTAAACGGTTACAATGTTAATGTTTTACCTCATTGCCTTTAACAAAATTAACAAAACACCCCGATCAGCCATAACATTTTAACCACTGAGAGGTGAAGTGAATAACATTGATAATCTTGTTATCATGGCACCTGTCAGTGGGTGGGATATTTTTGGCAGCAAGTGATCCAACAGACGAGCTACTGTAGCTCAAATTGATGAATATGTTAATGCTGGTTCTGAAAGAAAGGTGTCAGACCACACAGTGCATCGCAGTTTGTTGCGTATGGGGCTGCGTAGCCGCAGACCAGTCAGGGAAGAAGGCAACTCGCCGGAGGAAGTGTGATGCTTTTGGCAATTGTCTACTGGTTAACATTGGGTCCTGCCATTCATGTGGATGTTACTTACCATGTGTACCCTTTCATGGAACCAGTATTCCCTGATGGCATTGGCCTCTTTCAGCAGGATAATGCACCCTGCCACAAAGCAAAAATGGTTAAGGAATGGTTTGAGGAACACAAGAAGTAGTTCAAGGTGTTGACTTTGAATTCCCCAGATCTCAATCCAATTGAGCATCTGTGGGATGTGCTGGACAAAAATGTCTGATCCATGGAGACCACACTTCGCAATTTACAGGACTTAAATTATCTGCTGCTAAAGGCTTGGTGCCATATACCACAGAACACCTTCAAAGGTCAGGCGGAGTCCATGGCTCGAGAGGTCAGGGCTGTTTTTGCGGAAAAAAGATGACCTACACAATATTAGGCAGGTGGTCAAAATGTTATGGCAGATCGGTGTATATTACCTCCTTTGATGTGAAAATCCATCAATCCATTATCTTTACCGCTTCTACACTAGGGTCACAGTGTCAACAGGGTCATAAGAGCAGCCCATGTATCTTTGTCTCCACAGCTCGATACAGCACCAGTATTACTGCCTCCGCTGCACCCAACCGCATGTCAATCTCAGAATCCCTTTTACCCTCACTCGAGAATACGACCCTGAAATACATGAACTCCTTCACCTGGGGTAGATTCTACCCATTAATAGTTTGTCCAGAGGACAAACTATCCTTTTCTGAGAGACAATCATAGCCTCAGACATGGAAGTGCTGATTTGCATCCCTACTGCTTCACACTCCACTGCAAACCGTTCCAGAGGCTGCTGGAGGTCCCAGTATGAAGCACATCATACGAAAAAGCAGAAGTAACACCCTTCTGCTCCCCCACCTGACACCCTCTGACCCCTGACTACGCCTTGATATCCTCACCATGAAAATCACAAGCAGGAGTGGAGACCAGGAGCAGCCATGCCAGAGTCCAACACCACCTCTGAAAATGGATGACATATGACAGAGTATGCAAACACAGCTCTCACTGGGTATACAAGGCCCTAATAGCATGCAGAAGCGGCCCTGGTACACCCATACTCCCGCAGTACTTGCCAGTTGCCACAGAATCTTTCGAGTGACATGGTCATATGCTTTTTTCCAAGTCCACAAAACACAGGATTGGTAAACTCCCAGGCCCCCTCAATTATATGTGAAAGGACAATGAGCTGGTCCACTGTTCCGTGTTTTGAACGGAACACGCATTGTTCCTTCTGAAACTTTGGTTCGACTAACAGCTATAATCTCCATTCTAACACCTTGGCATAAGCTTTTCCTGGGAGGCTGCGGAGTGTGATTCCCCGATAGTTGGAACACACCCTCCGGTCACCTTTCTTCAAGACCCCGGTCTGCCGTTATAAGGGCACTGAAGTCCATGTGATGATGTAGAGACATGTCAACCAAGACATAAGTACCATCACATCCAAAGATT
The DNA here is from genome assembly GCA_027564755.1 of Amblyopsis hoosieri. NCBI lineage: Eukaryota > Metazoa > Chordata > Actinopteri > Percopsiformes > Amblyopsidae > Amblyopsis > Amblyopsis hoosieri. Next base: position 23,891 of record JAODUE010011946.1, on the reverse strand, counting down.
TCTGCATCTCTGGACAAATCTCATCCACTCCTAGTGCCTTACCACTGCAGAGCTGTATAACTGTGATTGGTTCCAAGGCAATGCTGTAGATTCAGAACCCCTAAGCACCTCCAACCCTGCCTCCTCCACAGAGGATTCATGAGATCCTCAAAATGCTCCTTACACCTCTCGACAATATCCTCAGTCGACGTTAGCATTTCTCCATCCTTGCTTAAAACATATTGACTGGTTTCATGCTTTTCTCTCCTGAGTTGCCAAATGATTTTCCAGAACCGTTTTGAGGCCAGTTGAAAGTCAATATCCATGTTCTGTCCAAACTCTTCCCATGTCCTAGATTTTGCCTTTGCACTGCTCCAGCTGCACCGTTTTTTGCCAGACTATGCCTATCCTCTGAATCCAGTCTCCCAAGCCAGAAATGACCGGGTGGCCTCCTTCTTCAGTCTGACAACCTCCCTGTCTGCTGAAGGCCACCAGCGAGTTCGAGGGTTGCCTCCATGGTAGGCACCAACTAGCTTTTAACCACAGCTTTTGGCAGCCGCATCAACAATAAAGGTATTGAACAGGGTCCATTCAGACTCCATGTTGCCAACCTACTCCGGAAGAATTTAATTGAAGTTCTGTCAGAGGTGCGAGTTAAGATCTTTCCGAACAGGGTCTTCCTGCCAACGTTATACGCTTGGGCTTACTAGGTCTTTCTGGCAGTTTTCCCTGCAATCTGATCCAACTCACTACCAGATGCTGATCAGTTGACTCAGCTCATCTCTTTACCATATTGTCCAGAACATATGGCCTCAGGTCTGCTGAAATGATTACAGTTGATCATTGACCTTTGGCCCAAGGTACTCTGATACTCCAATAGTACACATATGAGCCACCTTGTATTGGAACGTGGTGCATATTATGGAGAAACCATGACTATCACAGAAGTCCACTGCTCAGGTTCAGATCGGTCAGGCCATTCCTCCCAATCACGCCCCTCCAGGTCCCCCAGTAGCAGTCAGTAGGTAGAGCCCTTTACAGAACTCCCCCTACCTTCTCCAAGACGTCAGAATACTCCACACTGCTTTTAGGTGCATATGCACATACAAAAAACCCTTCTGAGTCAAGCATAACATGTTGGCAAGACGTAAGTTCGACGCAGAAGCATAAATGAGCCATTAAGCTCAACACTTTACTCTCTGACTTTCGGGAAGTAATACTATCAATAAGCATTGTCACTAACAAGTATGTCTCTGTAATTTCCAGTGCAACAAAAGTGCAGTACTTTATTTAGTCATTTAAAATGTTCAATTTATTTTAATCAGTAACGTAGCCTACACATTTTACAGATTTACAATACCTGTAAAACAGCCAGACTTATTGTTTAGTTTTCCTAATTGCATGTTTAACGTCCGACTTGGTCATTGAGTTACGTAGTTGGTCATTGTGCATGTCACTCAAAATACGTTGCATGTCAAGTAGGCGGGTACTGATGCATTTAGCTGTGTCCTAGACTTTCTGTAAGGAATGGCTGGCTCTGCGAGACTATGGGACTATTACTGACAGCTAGTAAAGAGCGAATCACAACACTGACAACACAATCTAGTAGCCTAGTGCTTGTGTTAAATGTAAGGCCTTTCTATGCCTTTAGTTAATTTAAAAGTAAATGGCAACACGACGCAAATCCATACATACATTTACCGTGATCTGGATGTATCATGTTGAAATGTAAACAGTAAACAGTTTACTTGTTTTGGGCTGCTGCTGCAAAAGAAATGCTGTTATTAGTTAAATTTTTGTGTTTGTTATATTGCTCTACAAAAAGCCTGATGGCCTTTTCCTAGATTCTGATTAGTGGAAACGCTAGTGATTTCAATGACCTCTCACTGCCGATTCAAAATTTGAATCGCTAGAAAAAGTTGATAGAGCGTCTGGTTTCGGCTGCTAGGGGCAGTTGGTCCAGCGGCTACACCAAAGAGTCAACTAGCGACCTGGCGATTTCTGTTGATAAGCAGTTGCTCCCACATGCACGAGCAAATATCTCTGCGGTGTAGTTCTAGCTTAGCGTCTAGGACACAGCGCTGGCTGACATCAGTACCCGCCTACTTGGTGTTTTTTTTTTATTTTGATTGACAGGCACGGCAACCAACTTATGACCAAGTCAGACTTTAAAATTAAAATGAGAGATTTGTTGGAAAACAACATTACTCTGGCTGTTTACAGGTGTTATAAATCTGTAAAATGTATAGGCTACGGTTACTGCTTAAAACAAATATTTAATTTAAAATGAGTAAATAAAGCAGTGCACTAGCGGCACACCAGAAATAACAGATACTTGTTAGTGACAATGCTAACAGCCAATGGAAATCAACAGTATCAGTTCCCGAAAGTCAGAGAGTCTTGTGTTGGGCTTACAGGGGTATTGTATCAGACGTTCAGCACAGGTGCTTATGTGACATAGTGCTAAATTACGTAAGAGGCTGAGACTAGGTGAATCCAAATGCAGACACATGGCATACAAAAACGGCAGGCAGTCTAATAGTTTGTGCAGTCTGTCAGTCAGTGCTCAGTGTTAACCCCAGAGAGACACATGGTCAGTACTAAAACCTGCCATATTTCAAAAATGTTTCTTAATGCAATCAGAATCACTTTTTTATTTCTTTCAGGGAACAAAAGGACAACAGCACAGCAGAAACACAGAATTATCCTGATCCTTAACTCTATTAAGTGGGTTGTTTTGTTGTTTCTATTCACCTTAACCTGCTTAGGCTGTCTGTGCAGGAGACGATGTAGAGATTATTATGTAACCGAAGAGAAATAAGTCTCTGATGCAGGCCATTTTTAGGTCAAGAATAAATAATAACATAATATACTATATACATTAAATAAATCATAAAAAATATAATCTGTAAAAAATGTATGCACATTCACAGGCATATCTCTGAGTAGTATTTATTCCTACGGTGAGACATGGCAGATTTATAAAAATATATTAGTTAGAGAAATATATTAGAAAAGAATATATTCATATTTTAAGATTATTTCAGAATCTTTAAATTATTTGTAAATTGCAGTATATAATGTATATACATTATTACATAACATCATTCTAAAGTATTTGTGTGTAGGCTACTATACCAGATCATTTTTATTGTATTATTGTATATTATATTATATTATATATATGTCTATTATATTATTGTTTATTGTATTTATTACATGCATATTTTTATATTTACACATTAGCAACATCAGAACCATGCAATTATTCAGATGTTACTCTGACACTAGAAGTAAAATAATATGTAGAAAATGTGGTTATAAAACATTAGAAACCACCTTCCAGAATGAATCCCGTTTGAGCTATAATGTTGAGCAAGGCATTAAATACAGAGTTGCATGTTAAACTGAAGTAGATCAGTGGGGGATGTCTTTGAACTTGAGTATAATTACTGGTGACACAGAAGCTTGGTGGTTAGCGTCTCTTCACAGCAAGACATCATGGGTTTGTGCTGATTACCACCAGAGGGGTCACTAAGCATTGCCGTCCTCGTCTACACTTGCTTTTATGTGGATAAAACAGCCATAACATGCAACTAAATACATACAGTAGAACTTGTCTGTGGTAATAGCTGTAACGTTTCACTCAAACTGAACAAAACACAGGATGGGAACAAACGTACAGGTTTAAAAAAAAAAGAAAGAACAGCCACACAAGCAATTACCCGCAAGGGGGGAAGAACAGAAGCACAATATAAGCACGCAGGCTGATTATAGAACACAAACTTGGTGTGAGAACAGAACACAGAACAAGGAGGGGAAGGGCTGCCACGACGCCTTGGGCGGTGGTTATCAGCCCGACGTGGCAGCGCGTCGGCGAGAGGACGGCCTGATCACACCCCCGGACCTTGGTGTGACAATAGCGTTTGCATGGCATTTGAACGTTAGTTTCTTGTAACTGTATAAACACAATTGTGGCTAAAGTGTTTGCCATTTATAGTTAGGCCTATTATCAAACAGGTAGCATAATTAAATAGGATACTGTTTCCTATGTTTAGCAGGTTGGTGGGCCATATGTCTAATCCTATCCTTGTTTATACACTGCTCAAAACATTAAGGGAACACTTAATCATCACAATAACACCGTCACGTCAACTTCAGTGAATCAATTTGTCCAGTTTGGAAACATATTGTGAATCAATGTTACCTACCTGTTTCCTAGCAAATACAAGTAACACTGGAGATGCAACAGCAGGACAACCTCCAAAAAAGGACTGGTTTTGGGTGGAGCTGTTGCATGCATGCAATAACTATGCCCATATGGGCCCAAGTGCCTTGGGAGACCCAGGTTTGAATCTTTCCCAGTCCTTCCCTATATCTCTCTCCCACTAGTTTCCTGTTTGTCTTCACTGTCCTGTCTCATGAGAAAAGGCAATAAAAAGAAGAAAGGAGTGGTTTTGTAGGTGGTGGCCACAGACAACTGCACAGAAATGAAAGAGTCTTGAGACGCCATGGTGAACATCATCCAGCATGACCCATTTGGTGGTGGGTCAGTGATGGTTTCCACATGCTAACCAGTGGTACCCTGACTGACCGGGATGAAGTCCTCAGAGCAATTGTCAGACATGCACACTGGTGCAGTGGGCCCTGGGTTCCTCTGGTGCATGACCATGCCTGGCCTTATGGGCCTTATGTGGTCAGTTTGTGTAGGCAGCTCCTGGATGACGAAGACATTGATGCCATTGACTGGCCCTCCTGTTCCCCAGACCTGACTCCAATAGAGTCTGGGACGTCTGGGACGTCTGGGACGTTATGTATCAGTGCATGATGCCGCCAAGTAGCGCCAAAGAGCGTCCAGGAGCTCACTGATGCCCTGACCAGTTTGGGAGGACGTCCCCCAGGACAACACACACCGTCAGCGGCAGACCTCACCAGTCTGTCGTGTTCTTGCTCTGCATGTTCTACTGTACAGTATGTTCTAGACTAGAGACTTACCATTGACATCGTGGTCGCATGACATCCTACAGATGTTTCATAAGGTGTCAGTATTTCACACAGGAATGTACCTGAGTCATCTTTTTTAGTCAACTTTAGTCCTGATGACAGTAATGGAGCTCAGCACCCTCACTTATGTCAAGTCTCTCTCTCAGAAGGAACAGCAAAGGGAGTCTGGTGGCAGACTGTTTGTAACTGTATTGTGTATAGAGATCCACTACCATGTGACGTTATTAGCATTCTCCTCTGCTTGAAATTGATTTCCTATTCACAATTATACATCCAGACACCAACACAAAAGCATTGTGGCTCTAGTACTGTGCTTGATATGAGTACAGATAGCAACCAGGAGAGGGCGCTCCAGTTAAAGAAATATAGTATCAAGCTATGGGGCAAATGTGGTTATATCCGGTTGGATTTGACGAAATTGTCTTTTCTCATCAGAATAGGCAGAGTTTGTGAAATACAGCAGAGTTTGTGAAATACAAGACATTTTTTTTTTAAAGACTACATTTTAGAGATAGATGGTTGTGATATGTGGTGGATGTCAGATGCGATCTGGTTTCTCAAATCAGCCAAGGACATGAGCTTTGCATGATGTGTTATCCACGATAATACATTTATCATATCTCATTTGTTCAAATGGCGACAGATCAGTTCTTGACAACATATAATCATGTAGATCCTATGTGACATAAATGATACATTGTCTCAAGTGTGGAGGTTTTGTGGTGATGGACTTCCTGTTTTTCACTGTCATACTGGCAGGCCAGCAGCCCACATTACCATTTCCGTTTAGCAGGCCGTACACTGTATGCAAACCATGTGCTGACATTATTTGGTATAGGCTATATGGAAAACAAACACATCATTATCAACTGCAAAATATCTACTGTGCCATTTGAACATGATCCCTAATAGCCTGTATCTTGTATGCTGATATATAGGATTGGAGATGGTTGTAAAGTGTGTCTGGTTTCATTTCCCAGTATGTTTATCCAGCATTGATGTTTTGATGTTATACTTGAGCAAACAAATCTATCCAGAAAGTAAAGGGTACCATTCTGCTCAGAATAATGCAATATAATACAATACAATCATACAGAATAATACAATGCATTTTAATCTGCTGCAGCAATTGCAAATAAGAAGATGTTATTGATCCCTAAGGTTCAAATCAGGCTGATTCATTTCATGTATTATGTTCAAAAGGTTTCTCCTATCACATTTTGTAAATATCAATATTGATAATTTAATAAATATTGATAGTTTGAGTCAGTGCTCTTTGCTTCTATGGGGGAACATATAGAATTGTAACATCTTTAAAGAAGTGTTAAAGGACATGTGCAAGCCAAGTGACAGGTCGTCAAACTGCTGATGTTCTGGCTATAAGCTATTGGAACAGTTTTGAGGGATCTTATTCAAACCAAATAGTCTTCATTATTCTTTGCTGAAGCCTGATAAAAAAAACCTTAATGTGAATCAGGTGTGGGAGCAGGGAAACATAAACATGCAGGAGAGTGAGTCACCAGGACCAGGGTTGGGAAAACACAGTCAATTTCAAAGTCTTTCCAAGGTTAGCTTCCTTCTGGGAGCTGATGTCCATCATTGAGTTAAATGTTACAGTGCACATTATAAAATGTGCACTGAAATTATGGACAGCTGCGTGCCGGTGGTCAGTACACCAGTGAGGTGGCACAGGGAGGAGTTGCGCCACCCCTGGGTACCACTCAGACACCAGATACAGTACATGTATGGTCTAGCATGTATGCATGCCGCTTTGTGCAGCAACACCATAGCATCTAGTTTGTGCTTAGTGGACCATCATTTGTTTTCCAACAGCACAATGACTCATAGCCTGGCTCCGCCCGACTATTATAACTCAAGCTTTACTTGAGATTATAGTCTGGAAACCCTGTTCACTTTAACGTGTGCACAGCCTGCTGGCAGCCAATCAGGGTGGGTTCCTGAGAAGACGTTGAAGTCAAGCTTATTTCTAAATGGTGGTAGAGCTAGATGAGGCGATACAAACAGTTGTAGCAACGTTGAATGCTATCTAATAGTTTAAAAATTAACCAGATGTCACGTCATCCACCCCTTACCTGGTTTGCCTCGCCGGAGTGTGTTCGACTGGCGGTGTTTCGCCAAAGTTCCCAGCACCCCACATGTGCAATTGGCTGATCGCTTCCAGCCGTGTGGGCTGAAGGGTTCCTTTATGTTTCGTGGGATATTGTTTGCTGATTGCGCTTTGTTTTGCATTGTAGTAGTTAAGTTTGTATTCAGTTACATCTGTTAAACGCCGAGCATTAGCTCGCTGTTCACCAGAACCAGTGTGGTCAGTCTGTTCTGCACTCGTCTCACCCAGTGGCGTGACACCAGAGGTCTACTCCCCGGCAATGACTTTGAACATTTCCCAATGGAGCCCTTAAGTAAAAACCCCATGAATTTCACATATATTTCACAAATAAATCTAAGCAAATGTGGAAAATGCACATGTGAAACAAACATTTATTCATTAGGATGAAGGCTTCTAAATATCAAAAACATCAAATCAGTAACATCAAGTACAGCTCAACACATTCAATCTAACCAGTTTGAGATAGCAGAGTATTACAAAGAACAATTTAAAGGCCATTTTAATTTAAATTGTAACTGCACCATAACATGTTTTTTGAGCTGTAAAGTATTTGGATTGATCTGTGATGAGACACATCAATGCTGGTGTCATGGTCGTATATTCCATTTGAACATTGGGGGGAGGCGGGGGTGGATATAAAGCAGGGGCAAAGGCACAACCCATAGGAAATGGTGAATAACAGGAATAACAATAATATGATAACTGGAGTAGTACAATGAAGTACGCTATCTAAATGCTAGATGAAAAAGATAATATAAAATATGAGTAATATAATACATAATATATTAATATTACCCATCACTGTAATGTCTCGTGATCCTGTTCTAGTCTTGTCATGCTCAGTGTTTACCTTGTGTGTCAGACCGTGTTTTCTCACTCCCTGCCCTGTGTGCCTAGTGTCGTTAGTTCCACCTGTGTCTGGTTAATCCTGTTTCATGTGCTGCACCTGTTCCTCGTTGTTGTTGTCCAATGGTCTGTCTTCTCTTCCTGTATATAAACCCTCGTGTCTCTTTTGTCTACGTCAGTTATTGAATTTAAATGTGTCCATGCTGATCGTCCGTGTCGCTACCTCGATGTTTTGGAAGCTGCCTTCGATTAAACCTCTTTGCTTTGATCCCTTTTACCCTGAGGCACCTTTTTGGTTCTTGCCCTTCTGCTGAACGAGGTAGAAAAAATGTCCACACCCTATTCACAAAATGAATACAGTTACACCAGGCTAAATAATCCAAAACACACCTGCAGAATATATATGGACTGTTTGACCAAGAAGAAGGGTGATGAAGTGATCACATGACATGACGCGGTTGGATTGGCTTGAGATGATTTGGACCACACTGTTTATTTGTTGTATGAACTCCTTCCAGATAAATTGGAAAGTATTCCAGGTGACTACCTCATGATATACTGTATAATGGTCCTAAGCACTGGTCCTGGGGACTCACTGGCCAGCTTGATGTACATGTCTCACTGCTCCATCACACCTGACTCAGTTATCAGGCTTCTGCAGAGCTCGATGACAACCCATTAATCAACATAACTAACATACCTAATAAACCTAAGCACAATGTATTTCTCCGTAAACAAAATGTTCGGTAACACTTTATTTGAAGTTTGTTAATTAAGACTGACATAACACTGTCATAACCATGACACGACACTTGTCATGAACATTAATTAATGTTTATGACTGTTGTCATTAGCTGTAATTTGGTAAATAATACCCAAGACCACATAACCTGTCAATGTCTATGTCATGACAACTTGACATTATTGAAGGCAAAATAACCCATTGTAACCATTGTAATAAAGCTTTATGACATATTTATGACAAGTGAAAATGTTACCACTGTAGTTGAGGTAAAGTAAAATAGTCATGACACATTTAGAAATACATTTTACAGTGTAATACAATGTAATGACATCTTAATGACAAGTCAAAACTTTGTTTAATGTCATGTCATCATGACATAGACATTGATGGGTTATTTTGCCTTGGATAATGTCAAGTTGTCATGACAACGACATTGACAGGTTATGTCAACTTGAGGACATCAAATTTGGTGTGGAGGAACTTGACTGGCCTGCAGAGAGTCCTGACCTCAACTCGATAGAACAACTTTGGGATTAATTAGAGTGGAAACTGCGAGCCAGGCATTCTCACAAATGCATTTCTAGAAGAATTATCAAAAATACTCCTACTCCTCCACCTACTCCTAAACCTTGTGGACAGCCTTCCTAGAAGAGTTGAAGCTGTTATAGCTGCAAAGGGTGGGCCAACTCCATTTTAAACCCTACAGATTAAGAATGGGATGTCATTAACCTTCATGTGCATGTAGAGGCAGGCGTCCAAAAAACTGCAATATAGTGTATACAATTGTCCATTACAGATAATACTTTGAAATGTGTTATTATAGTGGTTTTAATTGCTACAGTCAACAAGGTTGTAAAACAACATAGGATTGTCAATAGTTCACCGTGCTGGTATACAGTATGCAAGAAGTGAGGCTCAATGGTTGGGCATCTGTACTGACTTCACACCAGCTAGAAGGCATAGAAGGCATAGTGGCATGTATCCCAGTTCTGATTTCCCACCTCCAACTAATGTAGAAAGCAGCATAAAGAGACCATAGGGGAAATTTCACAGGGTACTCAATTGTCTTGTGACATTCAGTAACAATCCTTCTATCACATGGGCACAACAGCAAGGGTGTGTGTTGTAATAGTGGGATAGGCCTGAAAATTAAGAGATTAAAGTGAAGCCGCAATTACAACAATGAGTCATCAAGTCTCGGCTTTGTAATGATCTTTGGAAACAGCTCATTAATGTTGAAATTTGGACATTTGTTTCATGTTCTTCTGATGATCTTGGAAAATGGTGTGTACACCCTAATAGACATTTGGTTAATCAATCTTTCACCTTAAAGTTTTATGCTGCATTTTGCTTTATATCCACAAGTATTAACAAAGTGGTAGCAATTCTTTACATCATTATGCAATATAAAACCTAAATTTTACACTGGTTATATGTATTGTGAATTTGTGTTTCCCATTTCCATTTAATCCCTGGTTTAATAAACTAAACTATTTTAAAATGATTTTAAGACATCCTAAAATTCCTTGTTTAAAATAATAATTTCCAAGTGGATCTGTACAGCATTGGCTTTAGATGAAACACACATATTAACATACACAAGACCTGCTGGAGTATATATGGGATGTGTGCGTGTGTGACATGGTGAACAGATGCTGCCTGTGGTTACTAACACAACAGCATCTATGAGAGGGGAGGGCCTTATATCTGAAGAGAAGAGTGGCAGACATTGCTGCTAAATCATATATCAGTAATCATAATCCAGTGAGCAGCCTGTTTCCGTGCACTTTATCTTGTCTCCCTTGGAGCATAACATTGCTGACATGGTGTGGGGCCATATAGTTTAATTCTCAATTGGTGGGTGCTGACACCTGACCCAAAAGTGGGTCCCGAGCAGTGTTGGCAAGTAAATAGTTACTAGATACTGTCTTATTATTCATTTTTTTAGTTTAGTTAACTTTTTAAAATTTTAAATTTTTAGAATGTAATTACCTGAAGTTATAAAATTAAATAGGTTCAGTTATATTTCGTTATAGGCTATGTGTAGCCTATAATTACAGTAATTAAAGTAAAGTAATTACATTCTAACATGTCTTGATTGTATATTGATTATTTATCTACAACCAGGAGCTAATACTTGCGCTGAGATTGCATGCCCATAGCTAAAAATAAACCGGTGTTGGAAACTCCGTAGACCTGCCGTAACAGTCAATGACCGAAGTCTTCATCTTACGACGCCAAAAGCTTTCGAACATTTAAAAAATTGACGAGAAAGGCCATTGACCAAGCTGCAATTTTTGACGAGTTGGGAATGAGAAGGTGTTCATCAGTCAGTGTGTCAGTCTTTGGGTTGACTGCAGCTGCTGGTCTTCTCCATGGAGAATAATAAAACTATGACCTAATACAAGATCTTCGTAAGAGCATTTATTTGGCAGAAATTGCCATCATAGGTCTTCCTCGAGGACTCCTCCCAGCTGGACGCGCCTGGAACACCTCCCAAGTTGACAGTGAACACCGCCCAGGGGGCATCCTTACTAGATGCCTGTACCACCTCAAGTGGCTTCTTTCGACACGAAGGAGCAGCGGCTCTATTCAGAGTTCCTCACGGATAGCCGAGCTTCTCACCCGATCTCTAAGGGAGATGCCAGTCACCCTCCTGAGAAAACCCATTTCGGCCGCTTGTACCCGTGATCTTGTTTTTTCAGTCATGACCCACCCTTCATGACCAAAGGTGAGGGTAGGAGTGAAAATTGCCCGGTAGATCGAGTTCTTTGCCTTCCGGCTCAGCTCTCTTTTTGTCACAACGGTGCGGTAAAGTGATTGCAATGCCGCTCCCGCTGTTCTGATTCTCCGGCCAATCTCCCGCTCCATAGTTCTCTCACTCGCGAACAAGACCCCGAGGTACTTTAACTCCTTCACTTCACTTCACTGACTACGTTTAAAAGGGAATACACAATGCTGACAACATGACCACTCATTTTAAATGGGACTTTAAGTAATTTATCAGTTGCAGAACTAAAACACATCAGCTTGGGGGAGCTTGAATGCCCAACAAAGTCTGAAGGAACAGTAATGTACCCTTTCTACTTTTGCATAATTAAATGGTGATATACAGTATAATCTTGTAAATATTTAAAGTAACAAACTAGTTTTATGTAGTTTAGTTTAGCTTTAGTACATAACGAGCGGTTTTGACCAGAGCAGTTGTTTTGTGACAAGAAAATATGTAGAGGCAGTTTCTATCATTAAATACATTTAGCAAAATCGTCTGGATAGACAAGGTTATGTGGTTATCAAAGTATCCTCCATTCCATCCTGCCTCATTAAGAAAACTCAAGGCAACTGCAGCCCTGTGGGGTCAACCACCACACACACTTTTCTTTGGTTGTGGCTGCGAATTCAGCAGTCAAAGTTACCTGTGTTGAACTTGAAGTGAAGATGTAATATTGCTTCGGGAAAATCGGTTGCTGTTTATTTTGTGCATGTGTGACCGCACCCTAAAATGTGACCAACATGGATGCCCATCTCATCTGTTTTTTGTTTCATGATCCTTACCTCACTTGTATGTGTTTTGTGGTATATCTGCCCTTTGGTTTGGTTGCTGTATCTTCACGTTTTACTGTCAGGGCTCATGCCCGTGAATCACCCGCTGCTATCTTTGTTGATTACTGTAATGTCACCTGTTTGTTCCTCCCAGCCCCAGGTGCTTACTCTTGTAATCAGCCCTTGTGCATTTTCCTTTGTTCAGTGCTGGTTTGTCAAGTCTGTTAACGCTCGCACGCCCTGACTCCTGAGTCTTCTGTTTGTGTTCTTGCCTGCCTGCATGTTGCCTGCCGTATTAAACCTGTTGAACTGTGTCCTCGCAGCCTCATTTCGTTTGCTCTCATGTCTGCGCTATTGTACATAAATGTAATATATTTATTAAAAAACATTTGTATTCACTCAAACTTAAAATTTAAGTATTGGTAAATGTAGATATTTTAATTCCAGTCACAGTAGCAATATTATAGTAAAATATTTTAATACTAAAATGTTGTTGTATTCTCTCTATAGTGTTGTGTTAAAAAAGTAAGTGTATACTTTACTAACACCAGTGTAGTGTGTGGATATGACAGGATATATCAGTAGGTGTTGAAATTACTTTAATGTATATGAATTAATTAATTAAATGTAGGCTATATTCATATGTATTTTTAATTTTGAACAATACACAGTGTTGGATTAACACAATTTGGGTGTGTCAATGTTACTTTAACACCCAAAAGAGTGGACACATACACACTTTTTGGATGTTGACACGCCGAGGTCCCGGGGCGGGGCGGGGCAGTGCCTACCATTCCTGCGCGCTCTCGCACGCGCTCCCCGGAGTACTGACAGTTGATCTGAGACAGGTGACAATCAGTTTCATATGTGGATGATTGCTGTCAGCTATATAGTGTTTCATATAACCCTTGCGGGTTATTAGGCTTTAGTGCCTGTACTGTTTTGTGTTTTTTTTAGTAAGATTTTGTTGAGTAAGATTAAACGTTTATATGTTATTCCTTATTCCCTCATTGTTGCCTCGGTCATTCCAAACTTTTTTTTTCTTTTCTTTAGCGGCATATTATTACCAGGCATAGGCGTTTCATGCAGCAGCTACCGGTAGCGTTTATGTTTTATACAAGTGTATTACGGTAGCGGTGTATATTCATGGACAGCGTACATCGGCAGCATTAGTTTTGTGTTGATCTTTCTGATCGGATGTGTATGTTATGTTATTTTAATGATGTCTTGAAGAAATCATGTACCGGTACCGTACAGAGAGGAACAGTTTTTGAGATAAATTAGAGAGGAGACTTGCTACTGGGCTTACAGTCAGACATTCAGTCAGTCAACATTTTACAAAATAAAACATACACTGGGTCATTCCAAACTTAACAGATGTTAAAAATAACACTTGTGTATGTCAAATTTACACTGCCAATTTTGCTGTGTGATGGCTTGACCTGGCTGCCAGTCCCAGCCTAAAATATAATGTATTTATTTAATCTAGTGAGAGGTTAACACAATTTACAACAAATTAATCATGGAAAGGGCTTTCCTTGTATGCGCATGGTAGAGCAGGGAGCTCCCAGAACAGAGCCATACCTCCAAATATAAATGATCTTGATGCAAATAAAATACTTATTTTGGCTATAGTGGCCCTGACTGAAATGTATTTCATACTGCTCCATCCACTAGATCAGGGGTTCCAACATTTTTTGTGCCAGGACCCACCTAGAGAGGACTAATCTCTATTTAGAGACCCACCAAACACCATGTACCGGTAACGTAATTTTTAAATATCAAGACCCACAGTTGTTGTGTTGGTTGTAAACTGGACTAGAGGCTGCTGCTGGCTGCTGAAGAGCTACGAGAAAATGTTTGATATATGAATGCTGGTTCCCAGACAACTTTGTTTTGTATGGCCGCTAGCATCTTGCACTGCTTATAACCAGAGACACTATATATAGCCTATAAGGACTACTTCTTCATTTGGTACTCTTGCTGGTTTTAAGGAAAACGCTGCTCAGATTTGTAGCCTACATTTGGCCACGTCAGTTTCAAGAGCTTTCTTTTTTTATTGTTGCCTTTTCATTCTCCACCTCCAACAACAAGCACCACTGACTGAAGTTGACAATCGGAAGTGATTTTGTGCAAGGTGCCGCTGTCAGGTAGCTCACTGGACTATCCTGATCTCGCGAGCTTCAGTGTAATTCTGGTGTGAGAGTCAGTCTGAAAAGCCTTGGAATCATTTTAAATGTGTCCGAGCAGCAACTGAACTTTCTAATCAGCGTCGTGTTTATAGCTATACGGGTGCGGTTTAGGTGTGCCGACCATGGTTCCGACAGCAAAAACGACCAGATGGTTCATCCAATCAACTGCCAAGTATTTTTTTGAAAGTACAGCTATTCACAAACTGTTTCAATGTACGGCTCCCCAGATGGACTTGTGACAACAATTCCTCTGACATGTTAGGTTAGCTGTCAGGGGGAGTCACAATAGATTTACATCATAATTAACCTGCAGGCTGCACTCAGTGGGCTGAGAGAAAATAATAAATAAATGGAGTCGTGCTGCATTAAAATAAAAAGTGGGTTGCTGTGAGTGCAATGCAAGCGGCTTAGGGACAATATCCATTCCAACCCAGTGCCATGACAATACATAGCCAACAAAACAGACTGGCCCGGGAATCGGCCAGAATCTCTCTATTACCCAATCCAGGCCTGGAGAGGATTAATCTATTTAGAGACCCACCAAACACCAAGTACCGGTAACATAATTTTCAAAAACCTATCCATTTTAGCTAATGCTATACCTGTGTGTATGCGCCAAATATTTTTAAGCTGAGCACTCCAGAATCTTTGGTGTGCACGTGGCTAAATAGGATATCATCCAATCAGGAACAAGTAGGCTATTTTGCCGCAAACTTACTAACGACCAATGAGTGGAACAACACGATAGTAAAGCACGGAAGCCTTTCATTGATATTCTTCATTCATTCAATTATTTTCGCGACCTACTCACTCAGTGACTCGGTGACCCACCTGTGGGTTGGGGTCCAGTTTGAAAACCGCTGGTCTGGTTTGGCTGACTCCCAGCCCTGTAGTTGGCCTACCTGTAAGCATCCTTGAACACCATGGCTAACTCATATTAGCTCCTTGTAAAACTCACTGTTAATCTGTTTGGATAAAAGCATCCATTGAATGACATATTATTTCTAAACTGCTTAGGCGACTGCATGGAAATATTGATCTCTTATTTTCAAAATAACTATTTGGATGAATGTGCACAAGACCTGCTGGAGTCCCAATACAGAATATTTTATGTGACATGTAAGGGTTCAGTTGTGACGCTACTGCTGTTCAAAATGATAAACTGAGTGTGTGTGTGTCTGACACCTGGAAACATGCTGCTGTGGTTAACACATACAGCACACTCACTCACACATATACCCGTGCAACATTGTGTATGTGTGAGAGGAGGGCCTTATCTTTGAAGACAAGAGTGGCAAAAGTCGCTGCTAAATAAGTCTAAAATGAATTTTCCAGTGAGGAGCCTGCTTCTGTGCACACTAGCCTGTCTCCCTTGGTGTAAGTATACACTACATTCAAACTAATGGTTAAACTGTTATGCTAAATATTATGATCCTATGTGATGTGATTATTACCACGAGCATGATGTATTGGTGGCACATGGAGTAGTATAACAACAGTAGTACTGTAGTATAACAACAGTGAAATATTGGAAAAATATATCCTAACTTTACAACTGCAAATATTTTAATTTGTTTACTTTAAAATCCATAAAATGTATGTAATACATCAAATGTATATGGCGCCTAAATGCCAGATAATTTATTTTATTGATTTCTGCTTAAGTTGAGTAGAATCGTGTACAATCGTGACGTGGACTAGCGTTTGGAGTTGTTAATGTAAACAATTGTTTAGCTTAGTGCAGTATGTAAGCAGTAATACTGCTGAATAATCTGTTTCTCTGAAGGAAATTCATTTATCTGAACATCTGAATCACACAACCTTGATAACAAAGATGCACAATAGTGCCACAAGCATACGTGAATATAGGCCTACCATCACAACGAACTGATGTATGATTATGAATAACATATACGTATGCTTATTAATCAATAGAAGATAGATATTATGATACTGTAGGCCTTATGACAAATGGGGCCATGGTGATGGTACGATAAATAAAATATCTATTATTGATTATTGGACTGCTTCAATGTGTACTCAACAGCTTATCTTTCCTAATTTGAACTAGAGTCAATTTGATCTACATATACTGTAGTCTTTCAATTATATTTCCATGAACCTTTCTCAAATACTGCATGCAAATGTCTGTTTGTATTTTGACCTTAATTTGTTATTACCGAGATATAAATGGGTCATCAGAATATCTCTAATGTAAAATAGTTGACATGATACAGTAGATAGTTTGGAGGGCCACATCTTTCCAGTAGGCATTGTCTTGAAATGACTCCCACCCTGAATGCTAGCCACCTATCGGACAGAGCTTTATTGTCATAGTCCGCCCACCATTGCCCTGTCTTTTGTTGTTTCTGTTTGATTATATCCTTTAACTGCCTACTGTCCACCCATGTCTGTTTGTCCTGTAGCGGTCTGTTTGTGTTTGTCTCCCTGTTCTCTTTGTTCTGTCTGCCCAGGTCTGTCTGTATTGTGTTTGGTTCTTCCTCATAGTTTTATTCTGTAGTTTGGTTCTGCCTTGTTGTGGTGCAATTTACTTCCTGTCTGCTGTCTTCCCCAGTCCGTCGGTGCCCCTGTATTCTGTTGGTCTGTTCCGTCCTGTGCTTGCCTGCTCCGTGTTGATTGTGCATTAGTTTCACCTGCTTCTTGTTTTCCCCCACCCGATGGCCGGTCCTGTGTTTGTCTATTTCAGTCAGTCTGTTTTGTCGCATCCTTGTCGGTTCATTGTCATTTATGGTTTGTCGTGCGAAGCTCTCGTCTCGTTGCCCGTCCGTGCCTTTTGTTTTCTAGTCCGTTTAAGTGAGCTTACGTTTGTTAATAAATCCTTTTGAAGCCTGCCCCGCTGTCGTGCCTTTGAGTCCTGCCGCTCCAACCCTGACAAATATAGCAAAACTTGGTTCACAATTAGACTATTTCACAGACGCTTTTACCTAAAGCAAGTATTACATACATTTGCAGGTGTCACAGGTTGCTATTGGGTGAACTCAAATGCAGACATATGGCATACAAATCAGCAGGCAGTCTCAAAGTCTGTGCAATGGATCAAAACCAGAAAATCCACCAAGGCAAATGTACAAGGGAGTAGGCAAAAACAAAGTAATCTGCCCCCCTTGGATAAATCTCCGGTGTAACGTAACGGTGGTCAAAATGCAATAACAATTAATAATGTACAGCTTATTTGCATCAGAAATTAAAATAATTGATCTGTTAAAATGATCATGTTTTCAACTAAATGGTTGTTCCTGTTTCCAGATGTTTCACACCAACTTGACATCACCCAACCTCACAGTCTCACGGTCACCGAGGGAGACACTGTCAACATATGGTGCAACTGGACTATAGACAAATATCTGGGTGAAAACGTGCAAGTCAGAGTTGAATGGTTAATGGGTCAAACACAACAAAATACAAGTTTAAACATGCTTATGAATACCAGCTGTTGTCAGGGACCTCTAAGGAATGAGACCTGTAATTGTTCATCCCTGACATTGTTAAATGTTACAAGAAAAGATTCAGGCAAATACATGTGCAAGGTGACCATTGAGATACCACGTCTAAGCCAATTTACAGGAAATGGAACAGTGCTCAAGGTTAACCCCAGAGAGACACATGGTCAGTACTAAAACCTGCCATATTTCAAAAATGTTTAATCAGAATCACTGTTTTTATCTATTTCTGTCTATGCTTAATTGTTTTCAGGGGCCAATGCCACAGATAAAAGCAATGTCCAGCTCCTTTATTCCATCACAGCGGTTGCCGTCGTGTTGTTTCTACTCACCTGTAGCTGTTTATACTGTCTGCATAGGAGACGAGGTATATATCATTAGTAACTGAAATATTTAACTCATGACCCAAATGCAGCAAGAGTAGTAATACAGTCAAACATGTCCAAGATAACAAGACACAAACTAAAGTTTAGAAATACAAAAAAATAAATAAACAAATATAACAAGTTAAAAAGAAAACTGAGATGCCTCATAAGCATGGTAATTCACTAATCAAATAGATAGGTAGAAACAGTATAATATATAATAGAAATACATTACTACTACTACTACTACTACTACTACTACTACTAATAATAATAATAATAATAATAAGACCATTAAAAAATATTTATGTTGTAAAAAAAAACAATAGCTTTAAAAACTGTATTTGTGCAACATCATCAGAACATGTATTTGATTAGAAATGTATATTTTATGATTATTTTTATACTTGCACATTATTTGCAATATCTAAAATATCTCAATAATCTAAAATTAATCAATTGTAAGTCAACTGATCAATAGGGAATTAATTTTGACACAACTGTAACTGTAATCGGTATTATCAAGGTTGACAAGCACACTTGGTGGTTGTTGCTTCACAGCATGGTTTGAACCTGGCATCCATGCAAACACATACATATCATGTCTGTTGAAAGAAGGCTGCCAACTGCATTTGTCCGGCTGGGTCAATTGCAGAGAACAAACATTTTGCTTCATTTATCTACATGCTGTGAATAAATGTCTACAGTATGTCCATAGATGCTTATACAATATATGACAGCATGTAGCATATGTTATTTAAAATTACAAAAGGAATACTTCTAACATAACTATCTTATGGCCTATAGTATATTACTAAATGTGGGCGGCAACTCCAAAAGGGGTGATGATTTGAAGGGCCTGGGGGATCACAAAAACGTTTAAAGTGCATTGTATTAAAAAAATGTTTTTACAAAATACTAATTATATTTAATATTAATGTATTAATTTACAATAGTTTTGTTTAGTTTAGTAATGATGAATGCTATGTTCTATCATACTGTAGTTTGCAAAGTTCTTCATAGTTGCTGCTATGTAATCATTGAAGCCAACTATGAAACGCTTGTTTTTGTATGATTGGAGATTCAAAAAGTTTGAATACCAGTGACCTACTTAAAGGTTGGGTAATAAATTATCCAAAACTCTTTTTGTAAAATTCAGCAAATATCTTCTAACAGTCCACTAGCTGTCTCTGTTGTGCGTGTGCTGTGAGGTAATTCTACACAGGCCCGTCTCTGTAAATATGACCGCACCACACAACAACAGCCGCTTGTTCAATGTGGGAGGTGGAGCTTATGTATATTTGTTTTGATGTTGAGTTCTCCAGCATCGCTTACTGTACCGTTTAAAAGCTGAAATAATAGTCTGCTTCTGAATGTCCTCCATCCAGCCATGGCACTCAGGGTGATCTACGAGGTTCCCCACTTTGATTCCGAAGAAGGAGAGAAGGAGGAGCAGAGAAAACAGTCAGAGATGGAGGGAAGCAGTACCACCTCCTCTAAAGGCTCCACACAATGGGTGAGTGTCATAGTGCAGCAGTGGTGGCTGGTCCTATCAGACACACGGGAAGCACAGAGTGATACAACACCATAGCTGACTTTACCGGTTCCATTGTATCAATGGTGGGCTGCCATGTCTTTAATTGTGAGCATTACCTGAAGTAACAGTGATGAAATTACCTCTTTCTGTCAATGACTGTTTTTTTATTACGGGGTCCACCCTCTTTGAGACATCTGCCAATCATCAAATAGAGAAACCGCTTCCAAGTGGAACAAAAACGAATTAAAGACAGACAAATTAATGTCCAAAAAGCACTGAAATGTGTTTTCGTATGAGAACAGCTCCCATGATAGATGGAAGCTCAGCTTCTGGGTGGGACCTAAAATTATGTTTTTGCCATAAGCACCTAACGCGTTTAGGATCCCAGTGAAGCTCTGCTGGTCTCATCGACGAGCAGCCTGCTACGCGGTTCATGAACGCAGAGATATTATGGATAATAAGTGAATTAATTAATAAAGGGCTTGAGAAGGGATTTAGTGCATGTGTTCCAGGAGGAGGCCTCGGGGAAGACCCAGGACTAGGTGGAGAGATTATATCTCCACACTGGCCTGGGAACGCCTCGGGATCCCCCAGTCAGAGCTGGTTCATTCATTGACTATGTTTGAGCATTTATCAAAGTTGTGCAATGGGTTAGGAGTCAGGCTCAGAGCTGGGGTGCAGCTATACTTTACTTGATTCAGAAATGAAATGACTGATAATGATTGTTTATGATGATGATGATTATTACTATTATTATTATTATTATTATTATTATTATTAGTTATATGATACTGTATAATGCTTTTCATTTTATCAGCAGGTTATTAATTGCTTGACTGGTCAAACTATTTTTCATACTGTTTCAAGCTCAGAACCACTAGAATATTTGGCCTTGAAGAGAGAACCACATGCTCAAACATGCACTTGCAATGGTCTTGATTCATCAGTTTAGACATGGACTCCCTGGAATGAGATTATGGTGTCTGATGTCAGATGTCATTACCTGTCTCTGTTTATTGGCTCTACTGCTAAACAAAGTTACTTATTTATTTTAACTCATTTAGTGATTTTGTCCTAAAAGACTATTATTATAAGGCTTAATTTGATGTTGGATATTAATCATGTACAGTATATTATTTATATACTTTACTGTCCTGATGTTTTACACTCCTTCTTAATATAGCTTTGTTTGTCTCTCCTCTAGTGCCAAGTGTTGGTGTATGAATCGGTTGACTACTTCGAGGGTGTAGAAAGCAAAGATGGTAAATGAACACAACATTTTCTGCATTGGTGATGTGTACATATTACAAAGCACTTTTATACTGTATACCTGTATTTTATGTATTTTGAAAGGATTTTGTAAATAGCTGTAATTCTTCAAGACTGATATGCTTTCACACCAGATACTGGTATGCACAGTATCTGATATAGTGATTAATAAAAACACATTGTTTGAGATAAGAGTTAAAGTTAAAGTTCTCTAAAGTTAACATTAGAATTAAAAAGTAGGAACAATAGAATTGAAGTCTGAGTCTACTTTAGTGAGAAGTACAGATTTCACAAGGTTTCACAAGATGCACATCTTCTTGGTGGCAAGCTGAAGCTGTGGTGAGAAGGGGTCTTGTAGTTTATGCATTATAGTTCAATGGCAGGAAATGGAAACAATGTCTCTGACGTCCCCCGCTTTATGCCTGTGTGCTGGTCACATGCAATAATATGCTGAATGTTTCTAACCGCTAATCTAGATGACAAAACCTTTCTGATGCACATCCCTTGTAAGAGAAACTGTTACACTGGTCTGTGATCAGATATATTCTTTTATGATATGCATCTGGTCGTCTATGTATGTGGTGGCTGAATGATGATATGTAATGTGTGAATATTTATCTCAATAAAATTACCTGACTATATAAAAATATTGATTAACTCACTCACTAACTTATTTACCAAATGTAGCAATGGAATAATATCAGTAGTAGTAGTAGTAGTCAGTATCATGATATAGTGTTTTAAATTAGTTTCCAAATAAGGTTGGTTAATAGAGGTAATATAATGCACATTTTTACCTAATGCCTATTAAAAATGCATGTGGCTCCACACTGTAACTCATGGAAGTAACAATCATGAATCAGTGTATAATGGCATAGCAATATAGCACAATCAGTCCCACGGTTTATAGTTTCCTGATATTCCTAAATGTGAAGTGCTTTGCATTTTGCAACAAGGTGTTAGCCACAAGCATAAACTCTCATACTTCTCTTTATTATGCAAACATACTGTAGATACCGTTGTCGCCTCCAGTGGGTGAACAAATTCATATGGGACTGCTGGGTTTTGGTTGGGGTGGCAAAATGCATTGGGATGTGTAATGTCATCACAAAGTATGACCATGACTTAGCACATTCAGAACAATGCAGACTTCCAACGTGTTGGTTTTTAGGATGGCTCAATTTTTTCACATCATAATCTGCAAACAGCAGAGCTTTTCACAACACCAAACTGAATTGTTTAATTTAATTTAAATCTCAAATGAGGTCCTGATCTAAATGGACCATGATTCACTTTTAAAGCAGTACTAGTTTTTATTACAGGTATCTCTCAATAAATTTGAATATTGTGGAAAAGTTAAGTAATTTCAATAATTAAATTGACATAGTGGATTGTGGAATTATTATCGTGGATTCATTACACACAAAGAGAAATAGTTCAAGCCTGTATATGTTAATATTGATGATTACTCCTTACAGCTAATGAAAACTCCAAATTCAGAATCTCAGAAAAAAATGTGAATATGACAAAAGACCAGTGAAAAGGGAATTTTAATACAGACATGTCGGCCTCCTGAAAAGTATGTTCATGTACAAGCACTCAGTAATTGGTTGGGGCTCCTTTTTCATGAATTACTGCATCTATGCGGCGTGGCATGGAGTGGATCAGCCTGTGGCACTGCTGAGGTGTTATGGAAGTTATGGCCCAGATTGCTTTGATAGCAGCCTTTAACTCGTCTGCATTGTTGGGTCTTGTGTCTCTCATTTTCCTCTTGACAATACCCCATACATTATCTATTGTGTTCAGGCTTGAACTATTTCACTTTGTGTGTAATTAATCCTCGATATATATGAGTTTCACTTTGTCAATAACATTATTGAAATTAATTATCATTCCCACAATATTCAAATTTATTGAGCTGCACCTGTATGTAGCAGCCAGCGGGAGTGGTATGAGGTCACCACTCACACAACAATGCAGCACATGGGCATGTACATGCGTGTGCATAAGTGCTTTGTCTAATAATTGTCTAATAATTGTCTAATAATTGCTCTGACTTTCAACCAGACAATATGGAACTGTATGTTATGGTAGTAGTACTGTCTATATTAAGTGATTTCATAGTGTGAAGCCAACACACTTATTTTGCTCAGGTATGCATGTATCTAATGGAAAAATTAAAATGTCATAATGATGCTAGATATTACACTTAAGATGTAGCCAACATAGAAGTTTTGTATCACAATAGTAATTATGAAAATAACGCATTTTGAGGTACCGTAATCTCTACCCTAGATTTAATTATTTATTTGAAGTGAAATATAGTTTTTGTGTGAGACTGGATGTCTGTGTGTAATATACTGTAATCTGTGGTTTAAAAAAGTACTGCATATAAATTATACTCCAGTGAAGCCTGACTGGGAAGCAGGCCATAACAATTAAAGTACATTTCAAACTTTTGAGCTCCTTCTCTATGAATACCAGATATGATGTGTTCAAAAGGAATGCATTCAGATTCAGAAAACCTTCACAAAGACATTTGTTTTTGCAACAACAATACAATACATGGCAAGGCAAGACAAGGCAAGAAAAGGCAAGGCAGAACAAGGTAAAGGCAAGGCATCTTTAACTGTGCAGCACATTTCATACTCAGGCAATACGAAGTAGCCTTGCGAGACCATATTGATCTCGAAAGCCAGTTTGACTTAACACAGATATATGACATATATGACATGGTGATGGTTCCCTCTCCAGGAACCATCACCTTATCGTGGTGGAGAGGTTTGGGTGCCCCTATGAACCTGAGGGCTGTGTTGTCTGGA